>SDVV010004341.1:0-20297 GCA_016164225.1 Gammarus roeselii
TCTAAATGAAAAGTTATTGGAAGAAATTAAATTTTTCTGGTACCTGGGCTCTCATGTGGACAAAACTGAAATTGTGGTAACTGAGGTGAAATTATAATTGTAGGAAGGGTGTAAAGTTTTGGGTGCACTGACGAGTCAAATGAGCTATAGGACGTTGAGCTAAAGCGGAAGAGAGTTTAGATATATTATTTTCGAGATCAAATGTTTGTATGGCATGACCGGAGTGACGCTGAAGGATAAGATCAATATAAACGTTGTTCCAAGAACAACAGGAAGGGTAAGCAAGTTAGAGGACAGAATTGATTTTCGTGTTTTGAGGTGGTTCAGGCACATAGTGAGAATGGATGAGGGAAGATTAGGTGAAATGGGTGATGAAAGCGGAGGTGAGTGGACGTTAGGCTTGGAGGAAGAGCGAAGTTTGGCTGGATGGATGGTGAGAGGCAGGCTTGGGAAGGAGAGGCAGAAGTGTAGAGAAGGGGAGAGAGCATGCATTGGATCGGTGTGAGTGAAGAATTGTGAATGAAAGAGGTTTGACGCGGCACTGATGTGCTTTTTCACCATTGACGTCTGGTTCAGAATCGGAATGGACGTGGGTAGGCGAGGGTCTTGCAACTGTAACGCCGCAGCGGTAAACCAGTTAACACTGTCGTGTACTGCTTTTGACACTGATTTCTTGTGCCTGACTCCTGACCAGAAGTGTGTTTCCGGGTATTGGCCGTACCCTTTAGCTCCAAACAGCCAAGTTTGTTCACTTTTGAGTGCATGTGAACTCGAACTGCGTTTGATGAGGTGCACTTTGACGTCGGCCAATCAGCTTTCTTGTATCTATAAGATGTTAACATACACAAATATAAATTCTGACTTGGAACACAATAACGTAACACAAAGTCATATGAAATCGATTTATCAGTAAGAAAAGTAATGGTGAATTCTTCGTTTATGATCGAATAGATGAACATAATAGGGTATGTGGGCACTAATGTTTCGTATTGGAGGACGGAGAAGCGTTAATATATGAAAACTAAGTCAGCTCGTTAGTAATCCATGACATCGTTCTCACCTGATCATTACTCCTAGAACATGGTATTCAAATCATACAATCTTGGCATGTCGGTGACTTCGTTGTGTCGCTTTCATTGATACGACTTTCCTTTCGAGTGATTATGGACACACCTGCACTATTTACTCGACTTGTTATTACATGACAAATAGTCAAAGTCTCTATTATTTATTCAAATCACCTTGCATTCAATTTATACAATAACTCACCTATTTGAATCACTTTCCAAACTCCTTGTGTAAGAGAAGATATGAAAAACTCGAGTGTTGCTGAGGGTCAGCTAATGCACTATACATTACCAGCAACATACGGTAAGGATTTTTCTTATATTGATATTTGGATTAATATTTTTGTTATATTGGTATTCATTTGTCACGACATAATAAGTCGACGAACCAGCTTCACGTACTAGAAATATTGTTTTCCTCAATTGGGGATGACCGGCGACAAATAATGTGATAACTTTATGCCTCATCATAGCCTTTTTGGGCCAAGTTGCGAATTTTTTGCTCACAACTGACTTTATCCTGTATCCAACGAACCCACACACGGACGCGGACGGAAAACTGACTGGCGCAAACCAATTTTCATCTGATTTCCATATTTTAAAGCTAGTGCAAGGCAAAGGTAGGAGAGAAGGGTTTCCGAGGGAAAATCGGCCTTCTGTTCTACCCGACGAAGTTGGATTATTAACCCGTAACAATGTTCCCCTGAAATGTCAAGTATGTGTTACATTTCGTTAGTTGTATATCCATGAACCCAATTTTTGTTTTTTCAAGTATCTACATATGTAGGGAGTGTGACAGCCTTGCCCGACTGCAATCGCGGATCTTGGCTTCAGCAAGTCTCGGGCTTTAATTTGTAGACAGCAGCGTTAAACATTTTTCCTATGAAAAGTTCGAATGTATTATTTTACACGGGTTTTTCAGGCTATTTCAAATAAACAATTGTTATCAACCCATGTTAAATCCACATTAATATAGTCATTAAAATCAGCTAGCGGTACTTAGTTGTAGGTGACGGACTCTGGACAGAAGAGGGTTCACGTAGAATCCGACACCGTGATGCCACCACGGCTATGCCCTACTAGGAGAACATAATTATGGTCGTACCTTCTACATCTGTATATCATGTAGAACCTCATGTTTAGCTGAGGTATAAGAATAACGCAAGACCTGTTGTCGAAAAACAATCTTACTGGCGACTACGACCCGTTGTTTCCTCACGGCTGCAATCTACCAAACCTACACTTAACTATAGTTCATTTTAATGAGTTGATATTCGGAGACCAACGTCCTGCTTGAAAAAAAACTCTTGTCCCAGCTGCTAAATGAGATTGCACACTTCATTTGCTAAAGCACCAAATATGTCAAACTTACTCAAGTAGCTAGGTACGTTATACCTGGCTGCTACCTGCCCTCCCCATCTATCCCATGGTAGCAGCGAATTTCATGAAATATTCCTTAACGCATATACTCGCAATCTCTGAAGAAAACTAATGGAAACCAGTGTGCCGCACTGATTTCAGAAATTATCTTATAATGTGTGGGAAATAAAACCCACAATGCCTCGTCGGAGGAAAGAAAACAGTAAATTGTATATTGTTGAAACCATCTAGTTCAGTCTGACGTGGACACCTGGAGTTTTTGAATGTGTGGGTTGTAGCAGTGGTCCTTGATTTCTCCCCTTCCCATCCTTTTCTCAACTTCCATTGGTGTTCCCGCTTTGTGCTGCATCCTAAATGTTTTCCTCTGTTGTATTGAGTAAAATAATCAAGGGATTTCCCTTTATCATGGCAGTATATCGTTCTAAGATTTTTAGTAATTAGATGCATACCATGGGTTTAAGATAACATGATTGCATTATAGTAAGAAAGCGTAAGTCGTAGTTGTTGTAGATTGAAGTAAAACATCTTGTGTTCAAAATGTCCTGAGTTTCCCTGCGTATGCTGTTACCAACCGGCGGGCTTGAAAGATGATCGCCGCTTGAGTAAGAAGCTGAGGAGTTCAGTGCGCGTTTAACCATGACGAGTGTCGGTTCGTGGCGTTTTTGCTCAAGGATATGAGCACCTTTTGGATACCATCAATGACCAGTGACTAGAGAAATAATGTTAGTCTTATTGTAGCAGTAGAGAGAAACTAACCCTGCCAGTTAGATATAACGCAGTTTTAGTAAATATCTAGATTTGTAGCACTCAATGACCGTTTGCGACGACAGCGTATTGAAGAGAAGACGCCACATGAAGTGGAAATTCGTGAAGACCGAAATCCCGCCAAATCCAAGTAAGCTCCCGTTGTGTATCATGATGTGTTATATATGCCCAATTCTTTAAAATCAAAGGAAAATTCATGTGTCGATCCTATTAAAGTGTGTTATAAAGAAAGATGAGTGTGTAAAGTGATGAGGGAAAAAAAATAATTCCCACATAATGGTCCAACTTCGAATCGGATAGGAAGATCAGCGCCGCCTTTGTTTTGAAAATAGCAAGCGTCATGGTGACGACGCCATCTTGGAAAAGGATGTGCCCAACCAGTGTCTTGTGCGAATATAATGCTATAGTCAGTGATATATTTTTTTAATGAATTAGGTTAATATTTCCTAGAAAATCGATAAAATGTTGAATTTGTCATATCTATATATAGGACAGTTAAATAAATGGAAATGAATGCTGAAGCTAACGTTTTGTATTAAATGATGCGTAGTAATTGACAAGTTATCGTTTTCAAACATTATAATGGGAAGAGCCAGATTCCTACTGGCACATGGTAAATGTAGATAATTGATGTCGATGTTTGATAATTCAGTTTTCAAGGTTAGCCTTGGTTGACAAAGTTTGAGTGCAACTCTGGTTATCATTGGAGATTACTTTGTCAGATGATCAGCTCAAATTAGCAGAGAAGAATTAAATGGCAAATGCCATAATGGTTGTCAACTCTGATAGCAAATGGTGTCAACGTCAATTTTGGAAGTTGCCTTTCCTATTTTGTTGTCCGTGCTTTGAGAGGTAGTGTGCTTTTCTTGGATTAAGTTCCGGAAATATTTTAGGAAGACACAATTTCAATTGACAAGTTAATATGGTAGATCATTGGTGTTGATAAGTCATCAAGATCGAATTCAAGTGTTAATGAATTCAATTTACTTCTTTGTTTCTATGCCTCGAAAGGTAGTGTGCTTTTCACTGACAGGTTTTAGAAACATTTGAGAGGGTGGAATTTGTTGACAAGTTAGTATTGTAGACCTATGTTGCGTTTATATGCTATCATGGTTAATAGTGTTATGGAGAAATCATTTTCTTGATTGATTCTGTGCCTATGAGAAGTAGTGACTTCTCACGTGACAGGCCTGGAAGCATTCCCGAACGGTGGCATTTCAACCAACAAGAAGTAAATATGGTAGATTGTTGGTGTCTGAAAGTCACTAAGATCAACATCAAGTGTCAAAAGATTCATTTTTCTTCTTTGTTCCTATGCCTTGGAAAGTAGTGTGCTATTCACTGACAGGTTTTGGAAAGATTTGAGAAAGGTGAAATTTGTTGACTAGTTAGTCAAGTAGACTTCGTAACTGAACGGACAAGTTAAAAAAAATATTCTGTGACGGTTTAATACCCAAGGATCTCAGGATGGCGCCACCCTTGGACGGTCTCATTCGTAGTAACGGGGCATATAAAGGCTTTAAACAATACTACTTCCAAAGTTGAAACAGTGTTGTTATGCAGACTCCTTCAGTGCCCCTGAAAATTTAGATGCTCTTGCTATGAATGTGAGGCTAGCTGAAGGGCAAATCCAAAAGGTAGTAAAGCTGCAAGAGCAGATCCGAGAGATCCAGGTAAATGATGAAACAGTTAGCGAAGATGCACTCTAAAATATGGCAGCGGACCATGTGAAAGAGTTAGACGAGGTAAGGTTGTTCATCACAAAATGCAACCGCTTGATCGAAGAAACTAGAGTTGGTCCACCTAGCAACGCCACTCCATCTGTTAGTGAAATAAGGAGGGCAACATAAGTGAAGTTACCAACTCTAGAGATAATGGAGTTCGTCGGGGACATGCTCTCGTTCAATAGTTTTCGCCAGTTGTTCAAAGCTATTGATCAGAGTCCATATTTGGAATCTCTGAGAAATTCCATTATCTGAGTAGCAAGTTGAAGGGCCCTGCCCAAAGTGTGTTCATGGGTTCACACCCACAATTGAGGCATACCCTCAAGCAGTGGCACTGCTCAAGAAATAGTTTGGAGATGAGTCTCGCATAAAAATTGCTCATCTCTCGGGATCCTTAGCATCCTTGCAGGAGTTCAGGCAAAGGATGGAGGCTCAATTGTGTCACTTGGAGACTGCAGGAATAGACTGCAACAAGTGCACAAATTGCAGCTCCATCTTAGTCAACCTGCTCATGAGGAAACTACCTGCCACCATTTTAGAAGCTTGCAACGGTCATGAAGAAAATTCTGAAGCCTGAAACATAAAGAATTTCCCTCGTGGAACTGTGAGAAGTCATAGTTAGAATGGAAGACTGTGACACACAAGGTAAATCCCAAAATTTTGGGGATCAAAGGCCAACTGTTGGCACTCAAAGATCAGCACAAAATGAAAATCGCTCCCGAGGGAATCAGGGAGATAACTCCAAGCCCCTGAGCACTGTTGAGTCATTTCAGGTAGGAACTTCTGGGTGTGGTCTATGTTCAGCAGATCACTCTGTGTATAGATGCACAAAATACCAGACCACCGAGGCAAGGTAAGCTCGAGTATTTGAGCGCCTTTGCTACAAGTGCTTCAAGGTAGGCCACAGAGCAACGGATTGCTCTGGAAAAGACCCATTCTGCAAAATATGTAAAAGAGCGGGTCACCATGGTGCTCTATGTAATAAAAGAGGTAAGTATCTGCAGTCAGATGAAAACTCTCCAGGTAATCAGGAAAGCATGGTTGCTGTGGCTACTAGTCCTGCAGCAAATTGTCCTACTTGTGTAGCTACTGTTAATGCTGGGCAGTAGCCTTCCCAGCTGGATGTGGGAAGGCTACTGCCCTACCCACAGCAATGGTAAGTTTGAGAACCAAAGATGGAACACAGCTTGTCCGAGCTATGTTTGATCAGGGCGCGCAGAGATCCTTCGTTAAAAGAGGAATACTGAGCAATGGTGACACATCATGTCGTCATACCACCCTGACCATTGATGGTTTCAATAGTAAAGGTACTGAAACTGAGTATGACATCAACACTGTCACAATTGATGTACCAACGCATGAGAGCATATCCATGGGTGTGATAGTGGTTGACACTCTAGCTGAACAGCTCAAAATGAATGGAGTAAATGGGCTTGCTCAAAGGTTAACAGCCGAAGGACGTAAACTGGCTGATTGTTTTGATAATACAGTCCACTACCCTGCAGACATGCTCGTGGGAGCAGACTATTATTATAGCTTCATCATTCCTAAAGAACAGGATGAAGGGGTTACAATAATATCATCAAAACTCGGAGACATGTTGTTTGGACCCATAACAAATAGAGAGTTGGCATCCCCCCAGGTAAGTGTAATCACTGCACTCAAGGTTGCAGTCAACAAGGAACCTGAAAGAGATGTCGACCTGTTGTGAAAGCTAGATATCATCGGCATTTCGCCAGAGGAAGCTCACCCAGATGATAATGAAGCCCTAGAGCAGTTCAACAGAAGCATCAGATTCTCTGAGGGTAAGTATGTAGCTAGACTACCGTGGGAAGCCTCTCATCCCACGCTGCCAATCAATTATCGCTTGGCCCAGAAAAAACTGATGAGTAATCTCAAGCGTTTGAGATCAGAACCTGAACTCTTGAAGCACTATGATGGTGTAATGCAAGAACAGTTGCAGAAAGGTTTCATCGAAAGGGTAAGAAACATGAAACGGATGGATGTTTGTCATTACTTACCACACCACTCAGTAAAGAAGGATTCTCCGACCACTCCCCTGCGTGTGTTATTTGATTGTTCAGCTAAGCCACACATTGATGCAGTAAGTCTGAATAAGTGTTCGTACCCTTGACCATCCATGGTCCCTGAGTTACCTCAAATGTTGATGCGATTCAGATTGCCTGTTCTGATATTGCAAAGGCATTCTTGATGGTAGGTTTGGATGAGCAGGACAGAGATTTCACGAGATTGCTATGGCCTAGAGGTTACAAGGATCCTGACAGTCACATAGACACCTATCGCTTCAATGTAATCCTCTTTGGAGGAACCTGCTCTCAGTTTATCCTTAATGCAATCATTGAACATCACTTGGAAATGTTTGTTGGGCAAAAGGACATTACGAATAAGATCAAAAGGAATATCTATGTGGATAACATCTTGATCACAGCATGAACAAAGACTGAGTTAAAAGAATTCCATGGTTCATCCAAGGAAATCTTAGGTGAAGCTGGGCTCGACCTCAGGGAATGGGCAACAAATGACCCAGAGCTCAAAATTATCACAGAAAAGGAAGATGAGTCAGATGTCAAACCCACTGTTCCTGTCCTGGGACTCAGATGGGACACAGTCCAGGACACCTAAGCAGTAGCTCCAAAGGAGCTTGAGTCAGGTAAGTCAACCAAGAGAACTATCTTGCGGGGTTTAGCCGCACAGTTTGATCCCTTTTTATTAATGACCCCCATCACCATCAAAGCTAAATTCCTGATGAAGGAAATTTGGCAGTCAAAGGTGAATTGGGATGATGATCTTCCAGAATCCATTGAAGTAAAATGGGAGAAGATCAAGAAAGTGTTCTCAATGATGGGTGACATACCCATCAAGCGCAACGCAGAAATTGGTAAATCAGTGACCCTGCACACATTTGTAGATGCCTCCACAGTGGCATATGGAGCTGTTGTGTATGGGGTCAGTGAAGGGGAGGCAGCACTGTTGATGGCAAAGGAACGGATTGCACCTGAAAAAAACGCTTTCTGTACCAAGATTGGAATTGACTGCAGCACTACTTGGAGCAAGGCTGACCAGGTATATACGTGAGGCTTATGAAAGGGAAGTCAACATTGAAGCCATTCACATGTGGTCAGACAGCCAAGTTGCCTTGGGTTGGATCCACTCAGCAAGCCCCCTAGAGACTTACATGCCAAATCGGGAGCTAGACTTAAAGAAAGCTCTCCCTAATGCTAACTGGCACTATGTTCCCACTAATCAAAATCCCGCAGACCTGATAACTCGAGGAGTAAGCCCGAGGAAACTCAAGTCAAGTCACCTGTGGTGGCATGGACCCAAGAACATAATGGAACTCAAGGAGTGGGAAAACTTCCCTACTCAAATGCACACTGTAACACTAAATAAAGATGGAGAGATCCCACCCCCGAGCTTTTCCTACTTGCAGTTGCAAACAAATGTGGCACCTTCAAGAAGTTGATCAACACTCTGGGGTGGGTGAAGAAATTCATAGAGTGCCTAACTGTTAAGGTAAATGGTAATTCAAGTGGTAAGTCAAATAGTAATTCAAATGGTAAGTCAAAGGGTATGGTAAATGGTAAGTCAAATTGTACTCCTAATGGTAAGTTGGTGAACAATGGTGTGAGACAACCAATGAGCCTCACTCTCAAGGAGAAGGAATGGTCGGAGAGCTGGGCAGTCAAAGCACTTCAGCAAGAAGTATTTGCGGATGAGATAAAATTCATCCATTGATGAAGCAACTCAACCTGACGCTCAGAGGGGACAAATTAGTAGTAGTAAGTAGACTCACCGAAGCTGAGGTGGAGGAATCTGTAAAATATCCAGTCCTACTACCTGCCAAGCATCGGATCACCGATATGATTATTGAAGAATGTCACAAAACAAGACATCACTTGGGAATAAACCACGTCGTGGCAAGCCTACGCTATAGGTGGTACATACAGAGAGCCCGACAGGGAGTCAAAACCATAATTAGGAAGTGCATGCAATGTAGATGGGAACGTGCGACACATTTCCGTGCACCACCAACCCCTCCTCTACCAAGTTATAGAATTACTCAGTCACGTCCTTTCGCGGTAACTGGTGTAGATTATGCCGGTCCCCTTTATGTTAAGGAAGGGACTCAAGTTGAAAAAAGGTACATCGCCTTGTACACCTGCTCATCCACTCGAGCGGTCCACCTGAAAGTTGCCAAGGACCTGTTCGCGAAAGCATTCCTAAGAACCTTACAAAGATTTTCCGCTCGTCGTTCCTATCCTCAAATGTTGATCAGTGATAACGGATCAAACTTTGTGAGTTCCGCCAAGATCCTACAATCTTGGGAGGAACATCACAGTGTACGGAATACCCTGCATCAAAATAAATGCAAGTGGCATTTCAGCCCCGGTCGGGCCCTCTGGTTCGGAGGCTTTTTTGAGAGGATAGTGGAGGTGGTCAAACTGTGTCTTCAGAAAACGTTACACAGAGCTATGGTGACAGAAGATGAACTGCACACTGTACTTTGTGAGATAGAAGCGGACCTCAATGACCGTACGCTAACCTCTATTTCAGATTCAGTTGATGACTATGAACCACTGACGTCATCCCAGCTGATGCTTGGATATCGTCTAGAGAGCATACCTGTCGCAACGCCTGATCTGGAGGAAGAATATGATCCCGCCATGTTCATAGCAGAACTCCTGACACGCAGCCAGAAAACCATCCAAAGGATGTTACGCCAATTCCAAACCAGGTTCAGAAAATTATATCTGACCATTCTACGGCATAACGCCGTAGAAAACAGGGAGATCAGCGAACTCAAAATGGTTGACATAGTTCAGATCCACGACGAAGGTCCCAGGCTACTATGGAGCCTGGGCCGGGTCATCGACCTTCACAAAGGAAAGGATGGTCACGTACGTAGCGTGAAATTGCAAACGCGTGGTGGGACAGTGTGTCGGCCGGTAGTATTATTCTACCCATTAGAAGTACAAGCGAGAGAATCTTCGAATGTTTCTCCCGAGTTGCCGGAACCAAACCAGGCACCCCTGCCCGACGCGGATGACGGGCAAGGGAGCACAACTTGCCGGGTCACCCGTGACAAGGGAGACAGCTGAAACACAACAGCTGTACGTGAGTTAGGCGCTGCTAGACCCAAAAGAGCAGCGGCTCTAGTTGCAAGAATGCGATATGTCACTCAGCTACAATAAGTGACAACACGCATTTCTCTCGGGCGGGATTGTGTTGGAAATAAAACCCACAATGCCTCGTCGGAGGAAAGAAAACTGTATATTGTTGGAACCATCTAGTTCAGTATGACGTGGACACCTGGAGTTTTGGAATGTGGTGGTTGTGGCAGTGGTCCTGGATTTCTCTCCTTCCCATCCTTTTCTCAACTTCCATTGGTGTTCCCGCTCTGTGCTGCATCCTAGATGTTTTTCCTCTGTTGTATTGAGTAAAAGAATCAAGGGATTTCCCTTTATCATGGAAGTATATCGTTCTAAGATTTTTAGTAATTAGATGCATATCATGGGTTTAGGATAACATGATTGTATCATGGTGAGAAAGCGTAAGTCGTAGTTGTTATAGATTGAAGTAAACCATCTTGTGTTCAAAATGCCTGAGTTTCCGTGCGTATGTTGTTACCAACCGGCGGGCTTGTAAGATGGTCGCCGCTTGGGTAAGAAGCTGAGGAGTTCAGTGCGCGTTTAACCATGACGAGTGTCGGTTCGTGGCGTTTTTGCTCAAGGATATGAGCACCTTTTGGATACCATCAATGACCAGCGACTGGAGAAATAATGTTAGTCTTACTGTAGCAGTAGAGAGTAACTAATCTGTCAGTTAGATATGACGCAGTTTTGGTAAATATCAAGATTTGTAGCACTTAATGACCGTTAGCAACGACAGCGTATTGATGAGAAGTCGCCACATAAAGTGGCAATTCGTGGAGACCGAAATCCCGCCAAATCCAAGTAAGTTCCCGTTGTGTATCATGATGTGTTATATATGCCCAATTCTTTAAAATCAAAGGAAAATTCACGTGTCAATCCTATTAAAGTGTATAACAAAGAAAAATCAGTGTGTAAAGTGCTAAGGAAAAAGAAATAATTCCCACATAATGGTCTCAATTGGTTGTTTTCTGAAATTTAAATAAGCGTCACGAAATAGTTATTTGATTGAAGATGTAATTCCAAATAATTTCTTCGCACTCAAATATTTTTCCAAGTAATGTTTGCGTGTTCCAGTTTCCAGGAATTCCGAGTAATATTTTTTATGTCGTTCACGAAGAAACTACGTTATTATGTTCACTTTCATTTGGCAATCATTTTACCGATCATAGTTTTCACAAGAAATGTACACCCGTGACCACTGATTCAAGTTCGAACAAGCATAGCAGGCCTCAATGTTACCAGCTACTTTCGTAAGGATGCCGGCTGTAAACATTATACTCACATTCTGTTTGTTTTCTTACAGCTGTCACAAAATATAATTAATTTAACGGAAAGACTGTCTATACAACAATGTGTTGCAAACTAGACTGAAACCCGAAACACGTAGTTTTCCTAGCCCCTGGCTAAGTAATCTATCGGTTTAGTTCGAACTCGCATTTTACAGCGAAATAACAACTCGACAACGAGGGTGTGAAGTAAAAATGTTGTAATGTTATGGAATCGGAGAACTTTGACTATTCAGTAAGGCACATGCGATGAAGTTATACTCAATTCAATTGGTTTAGGGGTATGTTAGCAACATCTGTTGGTTGAACGGTAAACCAGATGAGATAGGAATGGGAAGAAACGTCTAACTTAAATATATCTCAACTTTCGGAGCGTTTAACTACGAAGTGATTAATTTCATAGCGTCCAACTCCGAATTATAGAATTAAGAAGCCTCTAACTTCGGAGCATGAACATGCGATATCTCTTTATGAAGCATCCTGTTATAGAACGTCCGAAAACGAAAGGATAGAATTAGCGAAGCATCTAAATGCTCTCAACTACACTCTATTTAAAACAAAGCCTGTAACTTAGGTAACCACTAATTGCGAATATATAAACGCGAAACAGCTTGCTACACAGCGCGGGTCACTCAGCTTATTATGAATCATAGCTCTTACCTCTGTTACCCCGTCTCCTGCCAACTCAATAGCTTGAGCAGTTAGCCAACCCTGACAATCTCGCGCTCAACTTGTGCACAGGAAATCAGTTCGAGCTGAGAAAGGGATGGTTTGGGAACGATTTTGGGTGTAGGCAATCAAAATAACACACCATAGCGAATACAAACCGAGAACGTCGTGAGGTTTTGATCTCATAAGGCCTAAAACGCACTGAGCTCGCAACCATTTTCAACAGTGCAGAAACAATATTCTGGACTGCGAGCAAAGAGGTGGTGTAGCCAAACCTCTTTGCGTGCGAGACAACCACGCCGCACAGGGAAGGACACAATGGTCCGGCGCGTAACCAGCCAGCTAGGTAGTTCTGGTGTGAGATAATGTCGGGAAAAGAAGCAGGCAAGTTTGCGGAACACTTGAGCAGCAGCTCGTGCTTGTTAAACTTGGCACCATTGCCACTCAATTAACATAAGATACCACCAAACTATTTTATTCTGAGGAATGAAATTGCATTAATTTCTAGAATGTTATGCATATCGAATGGGTTGAGACCTTTCACACCATTAGCATTTCAAATAAAATCAAAATATTAAATATTGGGTAGAGGTAAATGTAAAAACTTGCATATCTATCAAGCAGGAATACATGTATTTACATACATGGTACCTATCAAACGATGTAACCACGTACAGGAGCTAAACGTCTGACCAATGAACTAATGTGAGTAGGTCTAATATTAGGAGGCAGCGCTCAATATTAATTAGGCTGCCACAGAGTCGCAATTAGGCTACATCGGCCCAATGTTTCCCCATCCAAATTGCAGTACATAATAAAGGTAATTGTTCCGCATTATATACAATTGTCCTACAATGCTTGTTTACAAACGTTGCGAATGAAGAAATCATCAATCCGATCGGTGGAGAAGTTATTCAACATTTCATGGTGTTACGGTCCTCCTTCGCATTTGGCGCCGTCAATTCATGCTAATCATGCAGCTTCATAATTTCGAATGTCCATTGGCTATCGAACAGGTACAGTAGAATAGAGCAGGTACGGTAGCATAGAGCAGATACAGTAGCATAGAGCAGGTACAGTAGCATAGAGCATGTGCAGTGGCATAGAGCAGGTACAGTAGCATTGAGCAAATACAGTTGCATACAGCAGGTACAGCAGCATTGATCGAAACAAAAAAAACTCAGGTCTCACAGAGTTGGAGAAAGGAACTGTGTCACATTGATCCCTTCTCGCGTGAAGTAGCTTGTGAAGTGTCTTTTTGTGTGTACGTAAAATAACTGCCCATGGGAACCGAGTGCAAGTGAGACCGAGCTCACTTGTACATAGCCTCATTCAGATCGATCTTAGAACGCGTTCTCGAAAGTGGGAGAAGGAAACTATGACACGTAGTTCTTTTTCCAATGAATTTGATCGTTTTTAACGATTTGTCAGATAGATCACGAATGCTTTTTGCCCTTCAATTGCGGAAACATAGAAATTTGATAACGGTGGGGAGGCCAGGGTGGGTGGGAGGACACACAAAAAATGAGCATTGCAATTATTGGTTGCATTCAATGACAAGCGTCCTATTTCAAATTTATATGTTTATTTCTCTGCTATGACTGCGGAAAATTTTTATTTACCTTATTATTCCAACGTAATTGGACTAAATTAATCGTTGAGTGTTTTCAAATTCTGGTAAAACATCTTATGTAGACTTGCAATGAAGCGATTGCTTGGAATCATTTTCAAATAACCGCTAGAGATATTGGCATCACATAAAGAATTAGCATCACTTGAAAATTCCTTCATGTTGACCTGAACCCACTGGTCCCTGAATTGATCACTTACGGGTGTCTGAAAACGTCAAACATTCGTGGTTATGCCAATTATCGAACTTGGATGACCTGAAAGCAAGTATCATCCGTGTGACAACCAGCATCACAGCACAGAAAATAATGACAACAGCCGCAACACGCGTGTGGTCCGTCAACCGCAAGACTATAGAGTGATCACTCAAAATGGTGCTCATTTTGAGTATCTTCTCTATGACATTTTAAAACTTCAGGGTAGGGTGACCGTTATTAGTTATTTTTGTTTCTCATGTTATTATTGAAATGTCATATCTTGATTTATCTTGTCTCTCATATACAGACACAGACACCAAGCCGCACCTCCCACAAGAGAAGGGCCAAACACACTTCACACTCCTCTCATGCACACACACACACACACACACACGTAATCTTAGCCCTCAAATATCCTGCTTTACTAATATAGAAGTGCTGGAAACCAGAACAGCAGGTGAAAGATTGTGAATGCTTTAGAATTTTTTCAATCGTCAACGAGCATCGCATGCCTCTGCTAATTTGTGTTTCCTCTGTTTAATAATTCTTGAGTCATTAACAATGCTGCACACGCATCAAAAAGAATTGCATTAACTCTACGGAAGTGCTGGCATCAAATACTTGATAATGTAGTTGGTTATAATGTAGAATATTTTCTAGAAAGTTGGAAGATGACAAAATGTTCGTGTTTTTTATTAACTTTACTTCAGAGTAGGCACAATAATGAATATAGTATCGTTTGATGTTAAATTAATGTGCTGGGAAAGGACGCAAACTTTCCCTCGGTTGTTATTCCCAGGCACACCGGTATTTTCGAAGAGGTCGGATTTACTATAGACCCTTCTGCTTCCTGCTTGAAAACATCTAATGAATAATTCAGGGAGAAACAAGCTAAACAACAGTAAAGAAAAAGCAAAAGACGGCGATGACATTGGAAGGGAGTATTGCATTTTAGTTACGTTTGGTAAATTATTGTCGCAATTCAAATAAATGTTTCAACATTTTATTCAATCCACCAACATTCTTAGTAAACTTCATAGCGCTGTGTTTGAATAATAGAGCAGCACACGATACGTGTGAGGAATAGACCCCACATGCCCCGCCAGGAGAAGAAGTAAGTGTATATGTTTTTAGACCAACTAATCTAGCGATGCGGTTGAGGCTTTGGAGTATTGGAATGTTGGTTAGGCGTCCTCTTGACCCCTTCTCCCCTCCCCTCTTCGACCGGCAGTTGGAAAATTCCCACCATCTGCTACCCATGTTGTTGTGTTCTCTGTCTTTAAAAGAGAATATAAACAAACGTATTCTCGTTTATTTGGGAGTTCGTTGTTTTTGAGGTTATCATAGCATGTATATGCATAACATGGTTTGCATGGTAATTTGGTTTATTTATGGTAAACATGCTTATGTGGATTGTTTGTTTTATGATGACGTTAGCTGTTCTCTCTGGTTGGAGGCCTGATATAGAAGTGTGAGTGCTTGTCGCTAGTGGCTTCACCGGTTCGGAGGGCTTGTGGTCCAGTCAGTGCGTATCGAAAACTCTAAGCGTGTGGTTGTGTGTGCATTAGATTGCCGTAAGCATTTTTTGAACGGAAACTAGTAGCCCCAAGATGTTCCAGCGGGATAACGGATAACAAAATCCGAAGAATGATCTATAAAACGTGACTATGCCTACGACTAGAAAAAAATTGTATTATATGATTAGTCAGTTTACCTACATTGTACAAACTGTACGTAGTGTGACGTATAAAGTTAGCAGTATCTAGGTCTAGTACCCCATGATGATGTACCGACGCTAAAATCGTCCCGTGTCGACATGGCGCCAAATAAATCAAGTAAGTTCATTAAATATTTCAACTGTATCATGTTGTATTTTAGTGTATTGCAAAATGTCAATAACGTGTTAAATAGTGAGGGAAAGAAAAGATCCCCTACAAATTGGTCCTACCGCAGAACCGGATTGGGTTAACTACCGCCATTGTTTGAAAACGGCAAGCGGCACAGTGTCGTTGCCGATAGGCGTCATCTTGCAAAAAAGTGAAAATGCCCAGTGCCCAACATAAAAAATCTTAATAAAGCGTTTAAATAGTGTGAAATAAAATGCCAGGTGTGGATATAAAGCTATAGGCAGTGATGAAAATTGATTGATGTTTGCATATAAATATTTCCTAGGAATTCAGGATAAAAAAATATGAATGTTTTCATATTTACATGTATGAAGATTTGGTAGCAGGAATTATGATTATTTTATAGTTAAACTACATTGCTGTCGTGTCTTTTCAAGGATTATCTGCTGTTAACAAATGATAACAAATATTTGTAAAAATATATTATTTGGATGTATAAATTGTATTGCAAGAAAATTTTCATATTGGGAACTTGGTAAATAAAATTGCACGGTTGTGCACAGTTCAGGGAAAACGGTAAGATCCTCGTCAACTGGCACATGTTTATAGTGATATTTGAAAATGGATGTTGAAGTTGACATATAAATTTGTCAGTGTTATAGCAATGGGTGTCATTGGGCGTTATCTTGTATATGGATTGACAATTTTCAATTATCAAATTCAGTAAAAGGTTGAAGGCTGATAAAGGTCGTCTTACATGGCACAACAGTGCTGTAGATGTTGCCGGAGAATTTTTTAATCTTGATTTTGATTACAAACTGGGAGAAGTAGTGAACTTTCCAGGGAAAGGTATTTAAAATAATTTCTTGTGACAGGAATCCAATTAGCAGATGATTGGAACAATAAATTTAGATAATTTAGCTTAAATTTTATCATGTTTTGACCATTACTGTGTGCGACACAGGTTATCTTGGAGATTACCTTGATAAATGGATTGACAGTTTTTTCAATCATCAAGAATATTAAATGGTAATTGGTAAATGTAATAAATATTTTTAAGCCTGATAGCAATGGTGTCAAGTTGAAAATTTACCCTGCTTGATCTTGTTTTTACTTATGAAAATAGTGTGCTTTTCTCAGAACAAGCTCCGGAAACATTTTGGGAAGGTACAATTTCAACCGAAGAAGGGTTTAAATAAGGTAGACCTTGGTTGTCCATTTGCAATCGATGTTATGGTCAATGGTGTCGTGAAAATTTGGCTTTTCTTGATTTGTTTCCCTGCCTAGTGAAGTATTGTGCTTCTCTTGAAAAGGTTCAGAAACCTTATGGAAAAGCTAGAATTTTCAGCTGACATGTGTTCAAGTAATCTGTATTGTCTACTACGATAGGTCGGATAGTAGTTAGAAATCTATTCTCTGAAGGATAAATTGTCAAAGGTTTCAAGGTGCTGCCAACCAAGGATAGTCTCACTCGCAGTAAGGGGCATATAGGGGCTTCATATCCTCACAAGTTTCAAAGTTTAAACTATGTTGTGATGCAGATCCTTTCAGTGCTCCTGAGAATTCAGATGCTCTTGCAACGAATGTGAGGCTAGCTAAGGGCACATTCAGAAAGTAGTGGATCTGCAAGAGCAAATCCAAGAGATGCAGGTAAGTGATGAAACAGTCAGCGAAGCTGCACTCTGTAATATGACAGCGGACCATGGTGAGAAGTTAGATGAGGTTTGATTGCTCGTCACAAAGTGCAACCACTTGATGGATAAGACACGAGTTGGTCTACCTAGCAATGCCTCTCCATCTGTTAGTGAAACAAGGAGGGCTGCAAGAGTGGAGCTACCAACTCTAGATATAATGGAGTTCTCCGGAGACATACTCTTCTTCATTGGCAGTCGTTCAAAGCTATTGATCAGGCCCAGATTTGGAGCCCTCTGAGAAATTCCATTATCTTAGGAGCAAGTTGAAGGGTACTGCGCCAAGTGTGTTGGTGGGATTCACCCTGAAGCAGTTGCACTGCTCTAGCAACAGTTTGAAGATGAGTCGCGCAATTAAATTGCTCGTCTCAATGCCCTGGATGACATCCGATTAAGTTCGGGATTCTTAGCATCCCTGCAGGACTTCAGACAAACGATGGAAGCACAACTGAGCCACTTGGAGACTGCAGGGATAGACTGCAGCAAGTGTACAAATTCCAATCTTATCTTAGTCAATCTGCTCAAGAGGAAACTACCTCCCACCAAACTGGAAGCTTGCAACGGTCACAAAGAAAACTCAGAGGCATGGAACATGGAAAGTTTCCATGTTGCACTGCGAGAAGTAATAGTTGGAATGGAAGACTGTGACACACAAAGTTAATCTCAAAATCCTGCAATGCAAGTATTGTAAATGATGCCCAAACGCAGATGGGACAATGCAATGGTTGGGATGTATCTAATTACATTGTGTGTCCGACTTAGCCCCTATATAGCTCAATAATTGTAATTTTTCTGAACTTGTAGGGCGAATCAATTACACTTGTGGTCAATTTAATTACTTAGGTTCTGCGGGAATACCAAGGTGGATAATGGAGGCGGATACGGGAGTTGAGAGGGGAAATGTATAGTGCCAAGATGGGCCTCTATCGGTCAATGACATACAGAGATCTTATTATTGTATTGGGGGATTTTGATTTATTTATTTGCAATAAATGATGGTATGGTACATATTAGGATGTTTAATAGTGTAGGACTCTTTTGAATAGGTTTCTTTTATATCGTTGTATTCAGTTTTAATGCTTTTTATTGCTTAAACCTAGTTCATTTAGGGTATTCGTAATCGATGTAGTTATGCAAGAAACTATGGTATGGTACATATTAGCAGGGTTGTCTGTCAAGGTCTAATTTTGAATAGGATACATTTACATTGTTTTATTAGGTTTCGTAGGCCGGTTTTTTTTTCAATGGTATTTAATACTCGACTCTTATGTTATGTATGGTATTTGTACTCAATGTAGTTACCGTAGTCAGAGGATATCGGTGCTCGATCGTTATCATACGTAGATTTGACATATTTATCTTTATAAGTGAAGATCGTAGTTTATACATGATATTTTATAGCACAATCTTTATTATTTGATTAAATCCATCCGTCTAGATTCAGTTAGTAGCTGCAGATACGGTCACGTATTTTCCGATGGTTTTTTTTCTGTGGGCAATCAAACATGTTCAAGTTCATTATATATTTGTTACATAGATACATGGGTATATTGGAGCATTTACATAAAAGAAATATTTACATACTAGGAATATTTACAGGATATAACCTGATGATATGGACGTACTTTCATCATTTCACGCAAAAGTGTTCGCATTTGGTATTTTTTGTCTCTGGCACTGTTGTTTTTTCATACTGTAGCATACGATTGGATACCTTATCATTGTGGTCGCAAGCAGCCACCTGTAAACGTCAGTATCATTCAACGATTAGCCTAACAGCGAGATTTCATCTGTACGGGGCACCTTAGTAAAATATTTACGTCTCGTATATCAGGATTGGTTGCAGTATGTTTCAAATATTTTCAATCCGTACTTCTGTGGACAATCAAACAAGTTTAAGCTTTTATTTATATATTTAGTACATAGTAGCAAGAGTACATAGGAACATTTTCATCATGTTAGGATCATTTTCATCGTATTAGGAGCGGAGAACAGTGCTATACGTTCACGTATTTTTAATTTGTACGATTATGGATAGTAATACATGGAAAATAATTCATTTAAATATTTATAACATGGTTACATATGAATATTTACATGTTATGAACATTTACAGGTTATAATCTGTTGATGTAGACGTAGTTTCATCAATCACCCGGGTACATATGCCAAAGACGGTCTCACCCGGCTTATGGCTCTTCCATGTTATTTCAATGTTTACATTAGTATTATCAGCCAAGACACATCGCTTCCTCTTTTTAATGACGGTAGGTTCAACTGCAATAGATTTTTTGGGGAATGTCTGAATAGCTATAGGCAAGAGTTGTGCACGCGTCGATATAGTATCGTTTGTTATCAAATTTAATGAGGCAATTTTTAATAGTGCGTACTGTTTGAAGGTGGCATGCTTGTGCGTGAATTTTGTGTATGGTCTCAAAGTGTGTAAATGTTTTCTGGTTATGAATGTCTCTTTTTGTTCATATTTGATTTTGGCTTGTGTCTGGTAATTGAAACCCTTAGCAGGTGGTTTGTTACCTCGGACTCGAGCAACATACTGCAACACGTTGGTTGCAAGCAAATGATCTCACTCGGGCAATCGTCGGCTGTTTTGCTTTTCATTAGTCCCTACTGTCATTTATTTGATTCATCGTACAGGAGATGATTTTTTTCGAGGTATGTGTAGGAAGTCCATGTATTCAGCCAGGAGGAGTTTGCCGCATTTCCGTCTCAATGTAGGTCACACTTTTGAACAAGATCAGTAACGAGTCTCTGTCCGAGAAGATGAGCTAAACGTTGTCATCGTTTTGGGGATTCAGAGTGTTATAAAAGAGGCTGTAGTCTTTGCTTTAGCGTCTGATTGGAGCTGAT
>SDVV010004342.1:0-20296 GCA_016164225.1 Gammarus roeselii
CTTTCTTGTTCACGATTCACAATATTATAACGCTGGAGTATTTGTGCGGGAGTTCGTGTTGGTGATTTTGTGAGAGGGTATTTTTTCTTCAGTCTGTGTTCGCTGCGCGTGCACGGACCATATGCAATTTCTGGGGGTTGACCTGGACTGCGCAGCTATAAAACCTTGTGAAGCGTTGCGGTTGGAGTCAATCTAATCCGTGAAGCCATAGACCTTGTACCAATTCTTGGAGTTCTGAATGTTTGGAGGCGGGGATTCGTTTTGTCTGAGTCTTTATCTTGCCTGACTAAATAAATTGTACTTGAAATCAAATAGACCGCGTAGCTGGAAACATTGTGTTGCGTTGCTGTCGGAGCTGGCTTTGTCCGTGAGGCCGTGAACCTGTACCAATTTTGACGATACTATCTGTGCGTATTGGCAAGTGGATATGTTGATCATGAGGGTCTGAGAGGTTTGAGGCGAGGATCCGTTTCGTTTCATCTGAGTCTTTATCTTTCCTGAGTAAATATATTGTACCAATACAACTGGATCATGTAGCTGTAAATATTACGTTGCGTTGCTGTCGGAGCTGACTTAGTCCGAGTAGCCGTGAACTTTTTACTAATTTCGACGATACTATCTGTGCGCACTGGCGTATGGACATTTACATGAGGTTCTCAGGGGTTCGATGCGAAGATTCGTTTAGGTTTATCTGAGTCTTTATCTTACCTAAATGAATAAATTTTATTTATACAACTAAACCGCGTAACTGTAAATATTGTGTTGCGTTGCTGTCGGAGCTGAATTTGCCCGTGTAGCCACTGACCTTGTACTAATCTTGACGATGCTACCTGTACGCACTAGGGTGCGTAAATATACTCTTTAAGTTCAAAAGGATTGGAAGCGGAGGTCCGTTTCGAGAAAGCGTTTTTTCTTCTGCGCACCAGCGTGCGTCTGACATTGCTTAAATTTTCACTTCCTTTCTAACGTTAAAAGCGTTGTTTTGTTTTTTCCTCGCACACCTAGGCGTGCGAGCCTACTGGAATCAATGATCATCGAGCCCTACGGGGGAGCATAATATGACTCACGTTGAGGCTCTGGTGGAAATGAGGCTCAATTCCATCGATCTTCAGTACAGCGAACACTTTACACCCTCCCTCGCTCTTGATTTCATCTGTTTCCACTAGTTCGGTCGTCTTCACATGAGAGCCCAGGTATTTAAAACCATGAATTTCCTCTAATAACTCTCCCTTTAGGCGGACACTTATTCCGTCATTCCTGGAACATCAAATGTCTTTGATTTTACTCACAAATTGCCTCGCAGCCTCCTCAAACACACTCAATCAATTTCCAATACTAGCCTTCACATCATCTCCACCGAATCTGCCACCGAACCCTATCATCGGCAAACAGCAACTGACTCAACTGCCAACTCTGATCATTCACTCCTAATAACCCAATACACTCGCGTTCACGTTCCTTACCACTCCATCCATGTAGAAATTGATCTGCCTGGCAGACATAACTTAGTTTTGTCTCCGTAAAACATTCCCTGGAAACAAGGACTCAACATGGTTCCCTTCTCCGCCAAATGTCTTGCTGCCCAGAAAGATAATGTAACACTCATAACAAAATTTCGAACACTCCATTCAAACGCCAATTACCAGACAAGGCGTGATGTCGTGATATGACGGGGCTCTTTTAAATTTAAAATACTTTAGCTATCATACGAAACGGCCACATGAATACTGTACGACTTTTGTACGCCACCAGAATGAAATTGCCTTATTTGAAAACGCTAACTCATTTAGCGTTAACTTTGTTAACGCTCACAGCGATTTGCAGCCACGTGGCTGTCATAGAACTGTTTTAATGTTCGTTGGCTTTGCTCTCCTTTCTTTTACAGCACTTTTCCTCTAGCGATCCATTTGTTGTGAGTAGATACAAGTACCGCGAGAACGGCCCTGTGAAGGAATTAGATTGGGATATAAGAGCCGTCGGGGTAGGACGCGATGCATGCAACCTTGACTCACCAAGCGTATGGGGGTGCGCGCAGAAACGGGGAGCGGGAACGGAGGGTACCGGAACTGGTTTGGTGCCCAAGTCAGCTAACGGACGGGGGGAGGGGGGGAGACCGGAGAGGGGGGACGGAAGGGAACGGCGGGATGGAAGCAGGCTTGCGGCCTTGATTGGCAAGGTTAATGTTATGAACATTTTAATTTTTAGTGTATTTATGATCTTCGTTGTATTTATATATACGTTTTTTCTTCTTTGGATGGTTGTAGTGAAGTATAATTGGACACTAACTCTTGCCCGTTATATATATTTATTCGGTTCTGGTAGGATTAGTATTATTCCAAATTTCCGGTGGGGGCGGGGTGTAGGGATCCCCTAGGCTAAAAGTTGGATGTGCTTCTGGAAGATTAAGTGAGTTTGCTCTTACCTGTTCCTTGTCTTATAAATTTGTTTCCGTGGCACGTTTGCTACGTTGTGCGTGTTTATATCGTTATATATTTAAGTATGGTTGTAATTCTACATTTTTTTATGTAGACATATATGTTGGTATTATTATCTAGCTGTGGTATATATGACTCATTCAATGCTTGATTGATGGGTTCGTAGAGGTGGGGGCTTGGGATATTTTTTATACGTTTTGTTCGTTTATCACTATATATTTTTTCATAGGATTAGTGTGATAGGTATGTCTTATAACTTAATTTGCAACCTTAGTGTGCGAACGGCTCTGTTTGTTCCAGTCTGAAGGTAGGATTACAGATAAGGTTCTGTGTTTCCCATCTATTTATTTCATATGTATATAATATCTATAAAAATAGTAAGGATTATCAATATGATTATTGGCGCGATGAAGTATGTATTGTGGGATGATTCAGCACCTACGGTCGAGAATCAATCTACCCCATATTGCATTATCCGGTTTTGAAACATTTATACCAGTGTTCCATTGATGCGTTTTTCCAATAGCGAAAATACCTGAACGATATGGATTTACTGTAAGTTAAAATATTATTTCATGTATACTTACTAATGATAGATTGATTTATCTTGAATATGCGCAGTTTTTGGAATTTCGATCGGTTAACTCATACAGTTTTATACATTTTTGGGTATTTTAGGCTTACAGCTTCTACATTATTTCAGACATAAAGGGGTCGGTTGTTGCATCATTGTGGTAATTTTTTATGTATATATGACACATCTGTTACGATTTAACCGTAGTTACTTTAGTTAAAGAGATGTTAATTTATCCCTGTTTTGGACAGAAGTTGTGGGTAATTTCATTAGATTTTTGTATGTACCATACCGTATTTACAATAGGTTTCAGTTACGTCGCCTGCATGTCTTGGTATCTTATATACATTTCTTGTTTGTTTGGTTAAATGATAGTTCATTCTCATTCATCACGTTTTTAATGTATGTTTTGGGTATGGTAGAGAATTAACCTTCTTGCTTTGTTTTATCTCGTGAGATTCAGTATAGGTCTTTTAGTTTTGTAGGTTCTCTGTTGAATTTCCATCTTCAATGCAATTTGTTGGTTATTTATACAATATCAGAATATATTACGTATGTATCTACATTATAGAACATTATTTCATATCTAATTTAGTTACATATTGTTCATTTTTAGTGTTATATATATCTTCTTGCATCCTGATACAATATTTGACGTAGTTATTATAGACATAGAACAGACGATTTGTTACAAACTTGATCTTGTTGTGAGGGTTTTGTATATTTTATTGTACGACTATTTTCCAATCTTTAGGAGGAGTAAGAGAGTTCCCTAGGCAAAAGCTCATTCTGTTTATGCTCGTTTGTGTAAATGGACCGATTTATTAGGATGGATACCATAATGTAGTACAATTTGTTTGCGAATTATAGCAGAGTAGAGAACCTTATTTAGCTATTTATATATTTATTATTGATGGTATTTTTTTTTCCACGAGAATCATAGGAATGTATGTTTAAGAGGTGTAAGTCCGTACTGCATATTTGTGGATTTTTTCGTCATTGATCCCTAGCAAATGTGTAGTTTAACGTTTAGATGATAATTTACTGGATCGATGGGTCCTAGTGTAGAGGTGGTTTATACTCTTTGGTTTTCATTTTGGAGTTCATCTATAAACAACGTGGATTATGTACGTTCTTGTAAACGTCGATCTTGAGTTTCATGGTTTGTTAGTGAGGTTATGCGACATGCTACTCATCGTTGTAGTGTTTTAATTAAGTCATCAGTAAACAGAACCCCAGCTTTTTATGGCCACACACTCTCTGTGACTCATTCTTGACCACTGTATTAGATTTTGATTACGTCCAGGATGTGTCTTTGTTCGAGGCTGTTCAGAGACGATGGGTTAACAGATGCGAGGTACGTCTGTGTCATCGTATCGTGACTGAGTGTTACCTCTAAATTTGTTATATATCAGTGGTAGATTGTTGAGAAATAAATTAGTAAAGCATTATAGAGTTCATTTTTTATGACACAGTAGGCTTGGATTTGTACTCCCAGAGGTATAGAATCAGTTAGGTATAGGAATTTAATATAGATTTGAATGGTATGATAGTATAAAATAACATTTTTCACAATAACTCAGCGTAAAATGTCAGTTATTTTTGGTTTTGTTAATATGTTAGTATACGATCTTAGTCATGAACCAGATCACGTCGGATATTGGAGTAGGGTTCATCATCTGGGTGCGGTATGATACACCGTATATAATAGTTAATCTTTGTTGCTTAGGGAAAAGTAGGAAATCTTATTTAGCTATTCTTTTCAGATGTTGGTGTACATTTTGATTTGATATCATAGGAATATATCTGTATTCGATATAAATTTGCCTAATTTCATGGGATGTTGGGTATAAAATACGCTTATTTGGATGTAATGCTTCAAAAATTTGGTGTGTTTCCCCTCTCGACATTGGATTTTGGTCCGGTTCCATATTGCCTTAGAGAACTATTCTACCGGATTCGTCTTGAGTGTTAATGTTGAAATTTTTCAATAATTGAATGTACATCTCAATTACGTTATCAAATCGCAGGTCTTTGCTAGATGCTTATTCCCGCAAGTCTTACTTCTGTAAAAGTTTGTAATTCGTTTGCAGTTTAGACACTTAGACTTTTTCGACCATTCACCAGATCCACTTCAACATTTTTCACTAAAGATCTGTAATGATGGTCATAATCCTAACTCATTCTAACCTAAAATAACCAAGGATTTGATATTTTTCCCCGTTGCATACTTATGTTAGGTTTTTGTTCTTCTTCATTGATTTACCCTTCATCCTTATCAAATCTATCCACTTAACCCTGTAGTTCAACCAATCTTTAGCAGATTATGTGCCTACATTTATTTATATATATTTTTTCACTTCGCTTGTTACAAGTCCAGTAATTACCAGCTAGCTATTATAAGTTGATTACATGTGGTTTTTCGCAAAACATTTGGCCTAACATTTCTCACCTAGGTCATCAACTGTGTATATGTATAGAGCTGAGTACGTATGTGACTGTGAATATTCAAGTGTATGTACGTGTTACATGAGTAAAAATATATACCACAAATTTAATATTCAAATTTCAATGAAATTTCACATTTTCGAGGGATGACAGAGCCAAGTCTGTATTTTGCAGTGATAACTTGGCTATTTAAGTAAAGTGACATCCCTATAACAAAAATATTAAATTTGTGTTATATATTTTTACTCATGTAACACGTACATACGCTTGAAGATTCACATTCACATACGTGCTCAGCTCTATACATATGCACAGTTGATGACCTAGGTGAGAAATGTTAGGCCAAATGTTTTGCGAGAAATCACATGTAATCAACTTATAATAGCTAGCTGGTAATCAAGAATGGAGTCAGTGATACGTTGAGATCAAGCGGAGACACACGTTTCGTCAGAGAATAAACATTTGTGAACATTCGTAGCTCAAAATTTTGTTTACAAGTGTTGGAAGAAAAAATCTCCGAAAATGATTTGAGTCGGTTCGAATAAATATTTACTAGTGTGGTAAATAACAGTTATCTCAGAATGGACAAACAAGAATCAAAAGAGTGACAGATATCGTTCATAAATGTATGCAGGAAAAAGGGAGACTGCTTTTGGAAACTAATGTGGGCGCGTTACATTCGTATGTAAGTAAGTTTAAGAGGGGGGAGGGGAGAAGAGAAGCAAATCTCAATAATTTATATGATCCAAGGGTAAAATCTTCATCATGATTGTAATACAGCTGAGATAGTGGATAACAGATTATACCTATGAACAAAAAAAAACTGGAACGTATGCAAAATTTCACAATGATGAATCTCAGAATGACTTTGAATTGAAAAAGATTCGAATAATTAAGTTCAAGAAGAAGAAGTAATACATTTATTGACACACGGGAACGGAGTAGCCTTCGGTATCCGCATCAAATATATGATGGAGTATAAGACGGATTTTGAGAGTATACAGAAATATAGTGATGAAGAGTACTGTTGGATGAGGAACAATGCTGTTTAAATATCAAAACCAGGTATATGATATTGATGATGGCAGCAAGGTCTGAAAAATAATGCTAATAAACACTAATAAAAAATTATGTATGTTCACAATGAAATGTTTATATTATCCTAAAGTCGAAGGTTAAGTAATGAATTGTGAACATCGTGACAGTCGGAGGTAACATCGAATCTTTGAAATCAGTAGAACAAATTTTTTTCAAGGGTTGAAATGATACCAGAACCTAGCTCGAGGTAAATGATCCAGATGTGTTACAGAATGGTATGATATAAATCAGCGTCCGATCAGATCTTGAAACGAAGTCATCGTTCAGGATAAGAAAAATATAGGAAAGAGAAAAATGAAAATTCAGAGATGCAAGTTGTCAAAGGTTGTAGAGTTAAGCGGAGATATTGAAGTAAATTAAGAAAAAAACATGGCGAGAGACTATGTGTCCATTTGTATGAAACTGAATACAAATGTGAACTACTTGTAGCATTCAATCCATCCAAGTTTGAGAATGGGGGGTTCCCTGTTAATATATATGACTCGAGAGTGACAACGAAAAAAATAACATGTACTGTATGTTAGAGTGATATTTAGAGTTGTATGGAGGAGTTCATATGTATATATCAATGACTGAATACCGTACGTGAGGTCAGGTCAGATTATGGTGGGCGTGAATAATATGTTAAAGTGACGTAGAATTGTGACAAAATCAAAAATAATATGAATTACCCGTAACATTCAAACCATCTGAGATTGAAAATGGGTCCTCTCTGCTAACTTATATGGGATGAGAGTGACAACAAGATAAATAGCATATATGTTGAAGTATTATTTAGAGTCGTTTGGAGGGCTTCATATGTAGCTATATAGCAATGACTGAACACCATACATAACGTTATGTTATGTTAGGTTTTGATGGGTGTGAATAGGCTAGATCAAAATGTAGAGCCAAGTGGAGAGGATGAAAATGAATATATCATAAATCGGTAAAAAAGTAACGAATTTATGCACGAAAACTTGATCGATACTATATAATTCCTGGATAGAAAAGGATAGGATAGGTTAAGAAGCTTAGTTCTTTTCACCCGTCATGATGTGAAGGTGGTCCACAATACTGTAAATATCTTGTAACAATAACAAGGGATTTTGTTCTAATGGAAAAAAAAACTATCAGAGTTAAAGTGACTCAGATGTTAACCGATCCTGTATATGCAACAAAATGTGTGTGGGTGTGCGTGTGTGTGTCTACATTGTATCGGTAACTATCCCTGTATACGACATCATTATACCATGCCCGGTCCTGAATATGCGTACAAACCGTGAATGTGTGTACCTAGTGTGTGACATCAGGAAAAAAACTACGAAAAAAAGAGCCGTGTGAGCGGCATTTGATATGTACATCGCACAAAATAATGTCTAAATATCATACATATCCATCAAACTTGAATGAAAATATATAATTATTGGATAAGTTGGTTAGAATGACTAGATCTTTGAAGCAAACATCGCGTATAACTGACCCACATTAAAAATGTAACAAATTGAAGTGCATTAGTTCTCTTGGATCCTACCTGCTGAGTCTCATCCGAACATGTAACAGAGCTAACGGTAAATTCTGGAATCTAAACATCTGCAGAAGGTTTTTTGCTAGATCAAATTGGAGAAAATGTATTCAACTGCTTTTGATACGATAAATATACAGCCCTAGTGGAGAGATTCAAGCATATCAATATCATACATAACCATCAAACTTGATTAAAATACATACATATTGGATAGAATAGGTTAAGTTGCCTAGGTAATAATGTATTCGTTTTGGTATGGTAACCCTTTTTGCATTCATCGATATTTGATCTATGTTATCGTACATTGATATAAATTTCGCTAATTATGTACCTTAGACATGATTTATATCCTAGATCTTGTGGATTGCAGACCTTACAATGCAGATCTGTATAAAAAATTGTTAGAGTGGATTTATTCAATATTTGATATAATAGACGAAAATGGTAGGAGAAAAACGTCCAACACTAAAAAAAATCATATTCCAACAGTAAAACCGTACATAAATCTTGTTAACGCTTTAACATTCGTAACACTCACTGACGTATGGGGTGAGCTTACATACACGTTTTGAACTCGGAAGTCCACAAACGAGCGATGGCCAAACATTTCTCGAGACTGGTCGATTTTACTGGACTTGTAACAAGCGAAGTGGAAAATTATATTTATAAATTTAGGCACACAATCTGCTCAAGATTGGTAGAACTACAGGGTCAAGTGGATAGATTTGATAAGGATGAAGGATAAATCAATGAAAACAAAAAAAAAAACTAACATATGTATGAAACGAGGAAAAATATACAATCCTTGGTAATTTTAGGTTAGAATGAGTTAGGATTATGGCCATCATTACAGATCTTCAGTGAAAAATGTTAAAGTGGATCTGGTGTATGGTCGAAAAAGTCTAATATTCTAAATGGGAACACAGTCTTATAACAAAAGCCTTAATTAATCAAAAACATCTAAGTGTCTAAACTGCAAACGAAATACAAACATTTACAAAAGTAAGACTTGCGGTAATGAGCATCTAGCAAAGACCTGTGATTGGATAACATAATTGAGATGTACATTCAATTATTGAAGAATTTCAACATTAACACTCAACATAAATCCGGTAGAATAGTTCTCCAAGGCAATATGGAACCGGACCAAAATCCAATGTCGAGAGGGGAAACACACCAAATTTTTGAAGCATACATCCAAATAAGCGTATTTTATACCCAACATCCCGTGAAATTAGGCAAATTTATATCGAATACAGATATATTCCTTTGATATCAAATCAAAATGTACACCAACATCTAAAAAAAAATAGCTAAATAGGATTTCCTACTCCTCCCTAAGCAACAACGATTAACTATTATATACGGTGTATCCTACCGCACCCAGATGATGAACCCTACTCCAATATCAGACGTGATCTGGTTCATGACTAAGACCGTATACTAACATAACAGCCATACCGAAAATAACTGACATTTTACGCTGAGTTATTGTGGAAAATGTTATTTTATACTATCATACCATTCAAATCTATAATAAATTCCTATACCTAACTGATTCTTTACCTCTGGGAGTACAAATCTAAGCCTACTGTGTCATAAAAAATGAACTCTATAATGCTTTACTAGGTCACATCTCGGCAATCTACCACTGATATATAACAAATTTAGAGGTAACACACAGTCATGATACGATGCCACAGACGTACCTCGCATCTGTTAACCCATCGTCTCTGAACAGCCTCGAACAAAGACACATCCTGGACGTAATCAAAATCTAGACACATGTACAGTGGTCAAGAATGAGTCACAGAGAGTGTGTGGCCATAAAAAGCTGGGGTTCTGTTTACTGATGACTTAATTACAACACTACAACGATGAGTAGCTTGTCGCATAACCTCACTAACAAATCATGAAACTCAAGATCGACGTCTACAAGAACGTACATAATTCACGTTGAACATATATGAACTCCAAAATGAAAACCAAAGAGTATAAACCACCTCTACACTAGGACCCATCGATCCAGTAAATTATCATCTAAACGTTAAACTACACATTTGCTCGGGATCAATGACGAAAAAATCCATAAATATGCAGTACGGACTTACACCTCTTAAACATACATTCCTATGATTCTCGTGGGAAAAAAAACATAACATCAATAATAAATATATAAATAGCTAAATAAGGTTCTCTACTCTGCTATAATTCACAAACAAATTGTACTACATTATGGTATCCATCCTAATAAATCGGTTCATTTACACAAACGAGCATAAACAGAATGAGCTTTTGCCTAGGGGACTCTCTAACTCCTCCTAAATATTGAAGAATAGTCGTACAATAAAATATACAATACCCTAACAGCAAGACCAAGTTTGTAACAAATCGTCTGTTCTATATCTATAATAACTACGTCAAATATTGTATCAGGATGAAAGAAGATATATAAAACACTACAAATGAACAATATTTAACTAAATTAGACCTGAAATAATGTTCTATAATGTTGATACATACGTAATATATTCTGATATTGTATAAGTAACCAACAAATTGCATTGAAGATGGAAATTCAACAGAGAACCTGCAAAACTGAAAGACCTATACTGAATCTCATGAGATAAAACAAAGCAAGAAGGTCAATTCTCTACCATACCCAAAACATACATTAAAAACGTGATGAATGAGAATGAACTATCATTTAACTAAACAAACAGGAAATGTGTATAAGATACCAAGACATGCAGGCGACGTAATTGAAACCTATTGTAAATACGGTATGGTACATACAAAAACCTAATGAAATTACCCACAACTTCTGCCCAAAACAGGGATAAATTAACATCTCTTTAACTAAAGTAACTACGGTTAAATCGTAACAGATGTGTCATATGTATATACATAAAAAACTACCACAATGATGCAACAACCGACCCCCTTATGTCTGAAATAATGTGGAAGCTGTAAGCCTAAAATACCCAAAAATGTCTAAAACTGTATGAGTTAACTGATCGAAATTCCATAAACTGCGCAAATTCAAGATAAATCAATCGAACATTACTAATTATACTTAATATAATATTTTAACTTACGGTAAATCCATATCGTTCAGGTATTTTCGCTATTGGATAAACGCGTCAATGGAACACTGATATACATGTTTCAAAACTAGATAATGCAATATGGGGTAGATAGATTCTCGACCAGAGGATCTGCATCATCCCACAATACATACTTCATCTCGCCAATAATCATATTGATAATCCTTACTATTTCTATAGATATTATATACATATAAAATAAATAGATGGGAAACACAGAACCTTGCTGTAATCCTACCTTCAGACTGGTACAAACAGGGCCGTTCGCACACTAAGGTTGCAAATTGAGTTACAAGACATACCTATCACACTAATCCTATCAAAGAATATAGAGTGATAAATGAACAAAACATATGAAAATATCCCAAGCCCCCACCGCTACGAACCCAACCAATCAAGCATTGAATGTCATATATACCACAACTAGATAAAAGTACCAACATATATGTCCACATAAAAACTATGGAATTTTCATCCATACATAAATATATATCGATATATACACTCACAACGTAGCAAACGTGCCACGGAATCAAATTTATAAGACAAGGAACAGGTAAGAACAAACTCACATAATCTTCCAGGAGCAAATCCAACTTTTTGCCAGGGGATCCCTACGCCTCGCCCCCACCAGAAATTTGGAATAATACTAATCCTACCAGAACCGAATAAATATATATAACGAGCAAGAGTTAGTGTCCAATTTTACTCCACTAAAACCATCTAAAGAAGAAAAAACGTATATATAAATACAACGAAGATCATAAATACACTAAAAAATTAAAATCTTCATAACATTAACCTTGCCAATCAAGGCCGCAAGCCTGCTTCCATCCCGCCGTTCCCCTTCCGTCCCCCCGTCCGGATTAACCCCTTCCCCCCCCCCTTCCCCCCGTCCGTTAGCTGACTTGGGCACCAAACCAGTTCCGGTACCCTCCGCTCCCGCCCCCCGTTTCTGCGCGCACCCTCATACGCTCGGTGAGTCAAGGTTGCATGCATCGCGTCCGACCCCGACCGGCTCTTTTATCCCTATCTTATTCCTTCACAGGGCCGTTCCCGCGGTACTTGTATCTACTGTTGTGAGCCACATTAGCATAGGGCCCACTTTGTTAACGCCTTGCTTTGTTCCAGTTAACGCCTTACTCTGATTGGTTAACGCCTTTATTTGCTTATTCTAAATTCAGTTCGGCCAATTTTGTTAAATGAATAATCAACATAACACGTCCAGGATGGGAGATGGTATTTTCATTATGGAACTCTCCCTGTACGCCTGTCGATGTGATCTACATAAGAATGAATGTAGCTCTAAGATCAAGGTTCGCCAAGCAAGTCTAGTCGCATCCGTAGTGATCTCTTGCATACATCAGTACATTCGTTCGTTAGCTGTTACGTCGGTAGCGGTTACGTCGAAAGCTATACGAAAATTCGTAGCTTGGTAATAGCGAACGATAATAATCAACTGAAATGTTTTCGTCGCTTGTTGTGGTAGGCCTAACGAAAGTGAGTTCACAAAATTGTCACCAGTTATGACAATTTCAGTTTCGTGTGGTCAATTGGGTGAAACAAATCTGTTCTATGTTTTGAGATGTTGTATGAGATGGTTTTGCGAAATGTTTTGTGATAGTATTTACTAATATGTATACGATTCGAATTTCCTAACTCGTTGCTTAATTCCACGTGAAGATTAACCTATGAGAACCCCTCTACCAGGGTTGTACTCCTTGCCACCCAATAGTGAGGGTTATTTCGATCGGAAATTAGTCATTCGTGTTGAGATCCTCTTTGGCTTATGAGACAGTCATCAAAGGTCACGCGAGCGACTCGGGAGGGGGGGGGAGAAGTGGTTAGTGGGCATCAATAGTCATGCACGGAGGGCTGCAAAACTCTTTGCATCGTGTTGAATAGGCAAGAGAACTAAAACAGGATTGAGTGTCAGATTGGGAGAGCATGATGGATTACAGGCGCTGTCAACATGTTTACCTAATTATATGAACCAGCTGTGGTTCCCTCAGGAATACAAACACAAGCGAAACTCCACTGAAAGTTCCTCTTCTTCGCATACACTCGAGTCACGTTTGAGGAGTGGCCCAGTGCGGTGATGCGGACTCACCGGAACGACGCCATCGTTTGTTCCTGCACTGACCTCCGCGCTGTCTTCTCCAGGGTTAGTCCGATGGATTTATCATGGTCCTCTTGACCACAGGGCCGCAGACAAATTGGTAACGAGTGAGCCGAAAGTGCTCGTAACATTGAAGCTTTTCATCCCTGGAGCGCCTCCGTCGCGGGTCAGTGCATCAGAAGGATCGAACGCCCCAGCTCCCACCGAGGGTACACAGGGGTTACTTACAGCCCCAGTACCTCTGCATCTTAGCATCACACTCAACTCTGCTGATGACACTGCAGTGCTACTTCTTGTAGCACTCACTGCCGCAACCTTCGTCAGATATGAACAGGACCGTGCCCGCCCAAGGGCAAACGCCGCAGGTTAAACGTCGAAGGATGATTTTTACATTTATGTGCGATTGCATGTGCTGATGTTGCTCATGATGATGTTAATGATGTTGCCGCTGCTACTGCTGTTAATGATGTTGTTGCTGTTGCTCGCTGCTGCTGCGTGAGCCACTGACAGCGTATACCTCCAGCCATCGAGGATGCAAACGATATACCCTGAAGCAAATAATTGTGTACTTAAGTGGGACCAATCGAAGTAGAAGATAGAAATAATCTGAGGTAAAAAAGGCAATTTAATAAGTATTAGAATATGGCATGCACGAAATTTTATAACGAATCATAGGCACAATACATTTGTTATTAGAATAGTATCCTGCCCGAGCACAATGCAGCAAGATATATATCTTTCAGGCAGACGTCTGTACAAAATCAAGTATAGCCCGTCTGCAAGTTTGACGTTTATATTGCGTAGGTTGGATTTTTGAGATCGATTTACCAAACGTATCTAATATGATATTCAATATTTGATGACTATTGTTGAACATTTGCGTATCTAATATGATATTCAATATTTGATGACTATTGTTGAACATTTGATGATTTGTCCATTTGTTACCTTCTCGCAATAAAGCAGCTCGACAGCCAACACAAGAAAATGATTGTAACGATAATTTTGCAAGCGACTTAGACTTTTTTCTCTAATATTTATTTCTTAGTGTTTTTCACAATAAATTATATTAAAAAATAATGTTGTAAATATGAAAAGTAATCTCTGAGTTTAGTTATTTTTTAATAGGGCAATCTGATGAACGATTTGCAATCTAAGATGTAGGGAGTGAGTTTGTAACTATTGGTACGAAGAAAATATTGGTCAAAAATTCTATGTTAAAAAACCGGATGTAAAAGTTCAAATAAAATAACATTCGTCAGCAACAAGTAGGTTGAACCTTAACTCACAGAGAGATATTAGAAAGACTCAAATGCCCTCCTTCCAACCTGTTCACTACTAAGATGACTGACCTGCACTACAATAACCCCATCAAAATTAAATCTGAACAAATCTGAAGTGTCTGCGTGTTATCCGAGAAGTGAGCATCAACTAATAAAGAGTTGACTAGCTGGGTCATGTCATTGTTGTTTATATTCTTTGTCTGATAGCTGAGAAAGAGTTCACTAGCTGGGTCATGTCATTGTTGTGTATATTCTTTGTCTGAAATCTGAGAAAGAGTTCACTAGCTGGGTCATGTCATTGTTGTGTATATTCTTTGTCTGATGGCTGAGAAAGAGTTGACTAGCTGGGTCATGTCATTGATGTGTATATTCTTTGTCTGATAGCTGAGAAAGAGTTGACTAGCTGGGTCATGTCATTGTTGTTTATATTCTTTGTCTGATAGCTGAGAAAGAGTTGACTAGCTGGATCATGTCATTGTTGTGTATATTCTTTGTCTGATAGCCGAGAAAGAGTTCACTAGCTGGGTCATGTCATTGTTGTGTATATTCTTTGTCTGAAAGCTGAGAAAGAGTTCACTAGCTGGGTCATGTCATTGATGTGTATATTCTTTGTCTGATAGCTGAGAAAGTTAGGCCTAAAGGAGTGATTATCCAAACATGATCTCTCAATGGACTGGTTGGATATATTGATTGATTGTGAGTTGTAACATTAGATGTTTGATTAGCTATTTAACACATGTTGGAAATTCTCTGTACAGTGCTTTTCCGTAACCGACACGGAAATTATAGGAGAGCATGAAAAGCTTTTTGTCATTCAGTTAATCAACCTTTTACTGCACATTCCACTTGAAGATTCAAGCTATTAATCGAATAAAATATTTCACAGTAATCGCTTCTAGATTACTTCATCCGGGCAAGGGGTTCCTTCGAACTTCGTCCAAGGATGGTAGGATAGAGCGTTCACCCAGCGCCATCTGATCACTCCCGGCTCCTGCCAGCCACTTCGTGGTGCTTCGCTGCTAATCTGTAAGGTGATCATCGTCTCTTTGAGAGTCTTCCTCCGGATTGATCAACGAGTCGAGGGAACTACTTTGTACAGCGTTCGGGTATTAATAAAGTACCCAAAATGAGCAGTCGATTGAGAAAGGAACGCACCGACAAGGTTAAAATCAAACCCAGCAACTATCATTTCTGTGCAGTGAATGAAATTAAGATTTTAAACCGACTAGTTGAATTTTTTTCACTATTCACTTGAAAAAAATGTGACTATTATTTTTTACTAAAATTCGTAGCAGTTATTCTTGACGCGTAGTCTCAAAGCAAGTTTTTTCATTATACCTAGTATTTCTCCCAAATTTCAGCGCCTTTACAAGGGCTCCTTAGTCACCATAGAAAGTAAATATCGACGTATGTACAAACGTGACCGCATTGGATGTTTTCCTTTCTGAAATGTCAGCTTGCCAAGTTCGGATTATATTCGGTTAGATTAAGAGGTTAGTCTCCACCAGAATTCTGACGTCCAAGTGCTAAGTATAGCTGAGTAAGATTGTAAGTCCTTCTCCACTCATGTTCGATTGAACCCATTGTAAGCACATTTATTGTTATACATTTAAAAATCTCATTCACGTCCGTTCAACTTAGCAGGAACATAGATTAACCGAACTCCGTCAGACTCCGTCGGAAGCCTCACGCGGAATACCCTCGATCTTACTGGTAAGTCGGATTATATTTTTGATAAAATTTTATCCAGATGGATACACAAACCTTAATTACGATTACATTGTATTCAATAAATTCAAATAATTTCTAATAGATATTTATCAATTGATCATACGTACTTTGGAAATTTTTTTACTTGGAAAACATTTAATCCTAGTATGTTTATCAACCAGAAGTGAATGTCTGGACGTGGCTTCGTTGATCCCACTCTTTCAGTGTCGAGATAACAGCTGAATTGTGCTCGCTGCGAATTACACAATGGGTCAATAAAATGTATTCTAATAATTCAGATTCAGGAAAAAATAAAAAATAATATTTTCTAGATCTGTCATGCACTTCTTTTTTTACAAACGTTAGCTAATTTTAATCAAGTGGCGTGAAATTCAGGCGACTTGTTCCGCATTGAATTCAAGTCTAACGTAGTTCGCAAGTTCAATCATGGTCTGCCATTTCGAATACCAAAAAAATCATAGTCTGTAGGTATTAAGATCAATTCAAATTTATGATAATTTGCAACACGAATTTCTTTCAATGCTGATTTGACTTCCCTGGTTCGCTTCTTGTCCCATTCTGATACGTAGAGTGAAGCGTTTTTTCTTTGTTCGAACCCATATTTTGGGTACAAATAATGGATTACAAACACGAATATCATAAATTGAACACCAGCAAAAGGAAATTCGTGTACGATTCAAGATTAGGAAAAACTAATTTAGAATCCAATCCCGCTTCAATTTCCAACTCGGCTGAAATTCAGATCAGAGATTTGATCAAGAAGCGCAGTCAAGATTGAATGCAATAGCAAAATAACAGAGTTGGCGTTTGCATTTCCATGGTTTTTCCCACATCCTCGGAAATCACACGTTGCTCGTTCATAACCTGTTCGTGTGTACTTTCTAACGTTAGCGAAAAAGTTATCGAGAGATTCAACTATTTCTGCAGGGTTTCCGCAATCGAAAGGCTTTTAGTACCTGCGGGGCACAATGTTCCCAAGAATATTCAGACTGTTTCCGTTTTTTTTTTTTTTTTCAGTTCAACAAGGTGTGCAGAAATTCGAAAACCTCTTGTAATACATTTATAATACGCATTTCATGTCTTATAACATTGTTATTTGAGTCGCTGATGTTGTTGTTGGCTTAAACTGTCGGTACTCCTTGCAGATATTTCGTGTTTCTTTTACTTCGTGGTTGTGAAAAATCAATTGAGTTTGGAATGTAATTCGATTTGAAGGAATACGTGAACATGAGGATTTTATTAATCTTTCGGTAAGATAATTCACTTGACTTTCCCGGAAGGATCGATAAAATCGGTGGTATTATTTCATTATCTCAATTTAACCATCATAAATGGGACCGGAACTTTGGGAAATTTCTATGTCCATGCATTTCATCTGGAGGCGACTTCAATGTCAAAGGCGAGCTAAGCGGTCGAATTGTGCTGGATCCTGGGTCAGGTGGGACTAAAGGAAAATGAGCTCACTGATTCACTGCTAAACTGGCTCTCACCAGCCAGAAACAATAATATTCATCAACATACACTACCGAGATTGCTTTCCTATCATCGAATCCCATATAACATCCCATTACACCACAGTACCATTTCCACAGGAAACTCTTTTAGTAGATGCACATTCGTTTTATTCCAGTGAACTCAAATTGATGAAATTCATCCAGTATTAGTAAAACTAAATTTACTTCCCCTAAACTAAAACTTTCTATCTCTCACATCGGTGCTTCCCAACCTTGTCTAGCAAAATAGTGTTGCAGTAGTAGTTGCTGCTCCTGTTTTTCACCGGAGTCCCAACGCGAAGTTAATGCAGACTCCCCCGTTGGGCAATTGAAGGGTGGCTAAGTAGGTGCGGCGTAGATTAAAAGTAGGCTCAACGCAGATTCTGTGTTGGTTCAACGCAGATACCGAGGAAGTTTAACGTAGATACCGAGTAGATTTAATGTAGATACAGAGTAGGTTTAACATAAAAACAGAGTAGGTTTAACGTAGATACAGAGTAGGCTTAACGTAGATACAGAGTAGGTTTAACGTAGATACAAATTAGGTTTAACGTAGAAACAGAGTAGGTTTAACGTAGATTCAGAGTAGGTTTAAGGTAGATACAGAGTAAGTTTACCGTAGATACCGAATAGGTTTAGCGTAGATTCCAAGTACGCTCAACGTAGCAGGTGCAGTAGCCGCTTCCGCGCTCCACCGGAGCCCCAACGCGAAGTCGTTACTCGCCACCCTGGGCCCCTGCAGGCGACTACAGATACAGACACAAGGCCGCATCCCTCAGGCCAACGGCAAAGCGCACCGCACACCCTCACACGCTCACGCTCACACTCACACAACTTAGCCCTTTTTACTAATGATAAATAATTATATAACTAATACAGAATAAGTCATAATGAAAAAAGGTCACAGATAAATAATAGAGCCCACGAAATGAGAAATAATAAAATACAAAAATAAATTGTTAATGATCTAAACAATGAATAATCATCCATCCACCTTGAAAAATATTTAGATAGTAAACTTTGTAGTGGAGGAGGACTCATTGGATCTGCCGCTGCAGGCTTAGAACAGACAGCAATTGTCGTTGGGTCAGACTCTCACAACAAGGTTTAGTTCACTGGGGATCAAGGAAAATACCCGTACGATGAGGAGAGCTGCGAGGAATATGAAACAGACTTTGCTGGAGACTGCGCTATTTATTTATTATTTGCTTCCATGTTCCACCGGAGTCCTAACGCGAAGTTAATGCAGACTCCCCCATAGGGCGGTGAGACTGCGATATACACCCATAATTGAGGTTGGAGGAGAAGGTATATTAGATGTGATGTACTTTTAGTGTGGGAGATTATATGCAATGTAGGAGAACTAACAAGCAGTTCATCATTTCCTAACATCGATAGGCTGTAGTGATGAGAACACATCTCTGTTGCTGTCTTTCGTTTTCATCAATGTCGTCATTTCCTAATATCATTCGGAATTGTCGATACCTTAACAGTTGATGTATCAATCATCCATAACAATTCATCATTGAACCAACTAATTAATGTTCATCCGCATTATTTCGAAACTTCGGTATGTGTTGAAACAGAGGCCTTCACTAAATGTGTTCGTATATGTTCATAAGGAAAACTTTTCACGTGCAGGCTCAAAAGAATTTCCGAGCGCAATAGAGTTAGTAATGAATTTAATAACGTAAAAAAATAGCTGGCGTCCTTGTTACTAAGTAGTGATGAGACCCACGCAGCACATGCTAGCAAGGAGTAGCTGGCCGTGTGCTCATCACCATCATTATTGTATTTATTGGGTTGCCTACCCTCTCATTATTCACTAAACGTTGACAATCGTGAAGTAGTTACAGAGCTGACCTTGGGGACCTTCCCGAATTAATTTTCCGTATTCATTTATTGCACTTAACACAGAATTGAATAAGAAGCTCCTTCATATTCCTGTACAAAGTTATTCAAGTGGATAACGTAATTTATTTGGACACAGACATCCCTTTAAATTAGGGAAATTAAATTATGATTGAATTTGACATATCAGGTATCAATACACTGTAGAAATATTAATTTCCGACAGCTGGTTGAAGGTCCCGGTAAATTCACATCTTCATCCAATTCAACTTTGATCTCAAAGATTCCGACTTGCCGGCTCGATGTTTGATGGGTTTGCTCTTCAAATTATCTTGATTTAAATTAGTTTTAGCAGCAGCCATTGGCAGTAAACTTGACACTGACAAAGCGATTGAAGCAGCACCAGTTTTGCATTCAAACAGGAGGCTGCATCTATGCAGCACCAGTTCTGCATTCGAACAGGAAGCTGAGCTTATGCAGCACCAGTTCTGCATTCGAACAGGAAGCTGGGCTTATGCAGCACCAGTTCTGCATTCAAACAGGAGGCTGCGTTTATGCAGCACCAGTTCTGCATTCAAACAGGAGGCTGCGTTTATGCAGCACCAGTTCTGCATTCGAACAGGAGGCTGCGTTTATGCAGCACCAGTTCT
>SDVV010004343.1:0-20294 GCA_016164225.1 Gammarus roeselii
CTTCACCTCGTTTCTCCTCTCTTTGTAGCTTTCATGAGCCACCTCCGACTTCACCTGCAACCACTCCTCAAACGCTCCTCTTTTTCGTGCCACCGCCATTTTGACCTCCTCGTTCCACCACTCGCAGCCTTTCCTCCTGCACCCTCCCACACGGCGCGCACCACACACCTTCGCACATTTCAGCAACGCATCCCTTAACGTCTCCAATTCTTCCTCCACATCTCTCAGGTCCTCTCTTCTCACGTTGTCATATTCTTCCTTCAACGCCTGCTGGAACTCCTCGGCTCTACTTTTCACATTCAGTCCACTCACTTTCACTACCTCTCTCCCTCCTCACACTCGTTTGTTGCCCTTCCACTTCTGCTCCACTCTTAATCTACCTTCCACCAGCAGATGGTCAGACACTCCTCCACCCTCACCGGCGTTCATGGGCTGGCCTTACACCATTAAGAGACCGGCCAGAATGTCTCACTTGAGGTCAGGTAGCCTCGAACCTACAACCTTCATCTTTCCATGTAAGTCAATTGTGAGGAGAGGCCAACACGCAACTCACTCGGCCAAGGAGACGGTGACCGGCTCGGCTTCCACAGTCTCATCTTGTTCCTTCAATATTCAAGCTTGATCAGTTTTTTAGTGTATCCGAGAGAATACGTTACAAACATACCTCCAATCATTCACTCTGTCACTGATCGGATCTAGTCGGTAGTGGTAAGCGACCCACCTCCGGGTGACAGTACCAAATAGTAACCAATTTAACGGGATCCTACATATCTTATCTCCGCACATAATAAGTTGTTGCTCATGAAAATTTTCGACGCCAATGTCAAAAAATATTGTTTCCAGGGTACGTTTGGATTTTCCCTAACCCCAGATGTGGGCTGTGTGACATCAACTTGAACGCATTTAGAGTGTATGAAGTTATATCATTTATTTCATTGAACGTAAAGATAGACACTAGGCCGCATCCCCCAGAAAGGGGGGTGGTCAACGGAAAGGCGCACCTCACACCCTCATACGCTCACATTCACACAACTTAGCCCATTTGTGCTAAAGGGTCCGGCCGGTACCCCCTCAACATACACTCAGAGTCACGAGTGCAGTCCAAGGATCCGTCGTCAGCAGCAGGGCCCGACAGTTTTCACTGGTTTACCCCCGCCGCGTCATAATGGCCGCCCTCCCCCCCACCCACGAACATCTCGAGAGCAGGATGCCAAAGGCGGGAAAGCACATCAGAGCAGCGTCTATATTAACCATTCACAACCATTTTCCACTCACGCCTGTTCATTGCACGCTCTCCTGCTACCTCCACATTCATGTCTCTCTTTCCCAACGCCTGCTTCACACCATCCATCCACCCAAATTTATTTAACCTAAAGAAAAGAAATTAGTGTACAAAAAGTTACGAGTTTATTGTACAGTATGTGATAAGTTGGATGGCTTTAACAAACAGGATTCAGATGGAAGAGGCACGGGTTTTTCTCACTCATCCGAGATAAGCGACCTTCATACACACAGCTCGGCGTACACCAGTGTCGTGGACAAAATGTTGAGTTGTCTGGCAAGTTTTCTGGTGTTCTAACAACTCAACAGCAAGAGATACGCAAAAACGGGTCTAAGGAATATACGCAAAAACTTAAGAGAACTGCGAGGGTCTAAAAGTCATGCAAGGGTGAAATAAAGATGAATGGGTGCGAGACAAATCCAGGTAAAGACTGTCTGACAGCAGACATGACCAAATAGGTTTATTGTGAGCAGTCCTTCAAATCTTACCTTGAATTGGAGGGCCTCGGCAAACCACTGGTCACCAATGAAGTTGCAGGCCATGTCAACATCGCCGTTATAGACCAGACCGCGAACACCGGCCTGCTGCAACATTTTGTACTGGGCCGTCATGTTGCTATACTGCCTCTGGAACATGGCGTTTACCTGACGCAACAAAACGGGGCCAATTGTAGCTCTGTAGAGGACTTCGAACAACGACTCTCATCGTAGCTACTACGTGCGAGTAGTACTGATGATAATTACAAAACAAAATAAAAGAGCAAGGATTCATAACAACGTAGCACACAAACATCACTTGGGAAACATTGTGTCATGGATACTGAAATGTTGTTCCAAGTTGTTTCACCATAAATACTCAGCTCCATACTATTGTCAACAATGATTCCGACAAACAGATATTGTCTACGCTGCCGACACTAAAGGGATGAATATATTCTGACAATGACAAGCAACTGTTTAAATATTAACTTCATGATGTGCAAACAAAACCGCTTATTCACAAATGATATAATCAATTGGAATGGTAGAAGACGCGACTTCATATAATTCAAAAGAAGTTACTTTGTCATTCTTTGCAACATAATCAACAACGCAATTGGATGAAATTTCTGGTGAACAGCATCTTAACGAAGCTTCCTGAAATCAATTGAGAGTAAGGAGCATGTCTTACCTCATCGCTGCAGATGGCCCACTCAGGCAGGGAGTCGGGGATGTGAAGAGCCTTCATGACGGCGGCGCTGTTCATGTAGGTGGTCATCGCCTGAGAGTTGGTGCAAGGAGGGTCCAGGCCCAGCAGATTGTTGACTCCTACAGTGCTGCTCAGAATAACAACAATCGTTACAGTGCCAATTTTAATTTCTATTGTACACAGAACGCTTGAGGAGTGGTTGCATGCGAGGTCGGTGGTGGTCTATGATAACTATAAAGAGAAGAGAAGAGAAGTGGAGCGGGTGGTGAGGAGAGCCAAAAGGAACTTATGGCAGGTGGGGCCGACGGTTGTCCCAGAATTTTGAGGCGAACAAAAAGATGCTCTGGAAAGAGAGTAAGAGGGTGGGAAAGTGAGACGGTGAAAGATGAAAACATCCCGTTGTTGACGGAAAGTGGTTTTGTGCCAAAAAGGTGGGCCGTATATTTTGATGAGCCGTTAAATGTCGAGAATGACAGAGAGGCTGCCATTGTTGCTGTGGGTGGTGGTGGTGCACGAAAACCGGTTTTAGGAGAGACTAGTTACGGGGAACCCTGTAGCGCTCCCGCAACCCCTGCGTGTCGAAAGAGGCGAATAATAAGGGGCGGGGCGAGGTGGCTAGGAATCCCCTCCACTGTAAAATTTATCCCTAAAAGACGGCACGACAAGCAGGGGGAAGAGAGGATCACGCCTCTCCGAACCCTATTGTTAGGGTTGCTGAATGTGCGTGGTTGTAGTGGGAATAAAGCAAAGAGGCGAGAGATAGGTGATATGTTTATGAGGAGGAAGTTAGATGTGTTGGCACTGCGTGAGACTAAGTTGGAGGATATGGGCGAATGTGAGTTTGGAGTGGTAAGTGGAATTAAGTAAGGCGTGGATATAGGTTGAGCACGAGAAGGTGTGATGTTGCTATTGATTGATCGACTGGCTAGTAGCGTTAGTGAGTGGAAACAGGTGCCCTCAAGATTGCTGTGGTTGGAAGTTAAGTTTGGAGTAGAAAAATGGGTATTTGTGAGTGCGTACGGACCTGGTAGCGAGAGAAGTGAGGAGGAGAGGGAGCAATTTTGTACTGACCTGAGCGAGTGTATTGAGAGTTTTGGAAGTCAATTCAATGTGGTTGTACTGGGCGACCTTAATGCGAGAGTGGGAGATGCAGTTGTGGATAATGTGATAGGAAGGTATGGCGTTCCTGGTTGGAATAGCAGTGGAGAAAATCTCATAGGTTTATGCATGAAGCAGGAGCTGGTAGTGGGGAAACAGTCTGTTCAAGAAGCGAGACATCCACAAGTACTCATGGGTAAGGATGACCCATGATGAAGTGGTGGAGAGAGCGCTGATGGATTTTGTGCTGATTTCTAGTAGAGTGGTGCGGAGGCTGTTGGATGTACGGGTGTTGAGAGGAGAGGGTGGAGGAGTGTTTGACCATATGCTGGTGGAGGGAGGATTGAGAGTGGAGCTTAGGTGGAAGGGGAACAAAGGAGCGGGAGGAGGAAGACAAGTTGTGAAAGTGAGCGAGCTGAAAGAGAAAAGCAGAGCGGAAGAGTTACAGCGGGCTTTGAGGGAGGGATTTGACAGCGTGAGAAGGCAGGACCTGCAAGATGTGGAGGAAGAATGGAAGACGTTCAGAGATGCCTTATTGAGATGTTCGAGAAATGTGTGTGGTGTGCGACATGTGGGCGGGGGCAGACGGAAGGGCTGCGAGAGGTGGAACGAGGAAGTCAAACTGGCGGTAGCGCAGAAAATAAGAGCTTTTGAAGCGTGGTTGCAGGCAAAGTCGGTGGTGGCATATGACAACTAAAGGAGGAAAGGAAGGAGGTAAAGCGAGTGGTGAGGAGAACCAAAAAGGACGCTGATGCCAGGTGGGGCAGACGATTGTGACAGAACTTTGAGGAGAACAAAATGATTTTCTGGAAAGAGGTTAAGAGGGTGAGAAAGATAAAGACCGGAAAGGAGGAGACAGTGAAAAATGAGAACGGCCAGTTATTGACGGAAAGTGGTGGTGTACAAAAAAGGTGGGCCGTGTATTTTGATGAATTGTTGAAGATCGAGGACGACAGAGAGGCGCACATTGCTGCTGTGGCTGGTGCGCGGATACCGGTTTTTGGAGAGAGACTTGCTGCGGACATCACTAAGAAAGAGGTGCAGAAGGCGGTGGAGGTGATGAAATCAGGGAAAGCCCCTGGTTTGAATGGCGTTGAGACTGAGTGCCTGAAAAAGGGTGGAATAACGATTGTTGAATGGTTGGTTAGGCTACTGAACATTAGTTTTGTGGTGGGAGTGGTACCGATTGAGTGGCGCAGTACCTGCATCGTCCCGCTGTATAAGGGCAAAGGAGTTAAAAAAAGAATGCTGCAACTCAAGAGGTATCAGTTTGTTGTGTGTGGTCGGTAAATTGTACGGCAAAGTGTTGATCAAAAGGATTAGAGGGTGTACGGATTGCGCAATTGGAGAGGAGCAATGTGGCTTTAGGAGTGGTAGAGGGTGTGCCGATCAGATTTTTGCAGTGAGACAAGTCTGTGAGAAGTACCTTACGAAAGGAAATTATGTGTTCTGGGCTTTCATGGATCTGGCGAAGGCATACGACAGGATTGACAGGGAAACGCTGTGGAGGGTGTTGCGTTTGTATGGAGTTGGCGGACATCTGTTGAAAGCGGTGCAGAGTTTCTATGTTGGCAGCCGAGCATGCGTCTGAGTGGGAAGAGAGTTGAGGGATTGGTTCTCAGTGAAAGTGGGACTGAGACGAGGCTGCGTGATGTCTCCCTGGCTGTTCAACCTCTATATGGACGGAGTGGTCAGAGAGGTGAACGCGAGTGTGCTGGGTCGTGGCTTGGAGCTGCTGGAAGTGAATGGGCGGAGTTGGCAGTTGAGCCAGTTGCTGTTTACGGATGATACGGTTCTGGTGGCAGATTCAGAGGAGAAGCTATGTAGGCTGGTGTCAGAGTTTGGTAGAGCGTGTGAGAGGAGGAAGCTTCGAGTAAACGTGGGTAAAAGTAAAGTAATTATATGCTCAAGGACTGCCGATGCGAGCAGTATTAGCATCTTCCTAAATGGCGAGTTGTAGGAAGAAGTTCAGTGTTGCAAGTCTCTAAGCACCCATGTGGAGAAGACCGAACTAGTGGAAACTGAGGTGGAGTCGAGAGTGAAGGAGGGGTGTGAAGTGTTGGGTGCACCGAAGAGCGTAATGAGCTGCAGGACGTTGGGGATGGAAGCAAAGAAAGGACTGAGGGTGTCGTTGTCTTAACTGTGCTGTACGGAGCTGGGACTTGTGGGGTGAGAGCAGAGGAAAGAAGGTTGAATGTTTTAGAGATGAAATGTTTGAGGAGCATGGATAGAGTGTCCCTGAGAGACAGGTTCACAAACGACGTGGTTCGAATCAGAACTGGGATGGTGAAGAAGTTAGAAGACAGAGTCGATTCGCGTGTTCTGAGATGGTTCGGGCACGTGGTGAGGATGGATGAGGGGAGATTGGTGAAAAGGGTGTGGACGGCAGAGGCGAGTGGACGTACGCCTAGAGGGAGACCGAAGTTTGGGTGGATGGATGGTGTGAAGCAGGCGCTAGGAAGGAGAGACCCGAGTGTGGAGGTAGCGTGAGAGCGTGCACTGGATAGGCGTGAGAGGAGAATGATTGTGAACGGATAAGTTTTGACGCTGCCCTGTTGTGCGTTCCCGCCCTAGGCACATCGTTGAGAGACGGGATGGTCGTGGGCGGGGGCGGTCATCGTAACGCGGCAGGGTAAACCTGTCACACTGTCGGGCCCTGCTGCCGACACTGACCTCGAACCGTACTCATGACTCGGAGGGTGTGTTGCGGGGTTCCCGGCCGGACCCTCTTGCGCAAAAAGGGCCAAGATGTGCGAGTGTGAGGTGCGCCTTGCCGTCGGCCACCCTCCTTGCTGGTGGGGGATTTTGACCTAGTGTCTTTATCTGTAACGGACATTGCTAGGGAAGAGGTGCATAATGCGATAGGGCTGATGAAAGCAGAGAAAGACCCCGGTTTGGATGGTGTTGCGACTGTTGCGACTGAGTGTCTGAAAAGGGGTGGAGTAATGATGGTCGAATGTCTGGTGAAGCTGCTGAATCTGTATCGTAACGAGCGTGGTGCCGATTGAGTGGCGCAGTGCTCGCATTGTTCCACTGTACAAGAGCAAGGGAGATAAACGGGAGTGCTGCAGCTCGAGAGTTATCAGTTTAGTATGTGTGGTCGGGAAGTTGTACGGACGAGTGCTGATTGAAAGGATTACAGACTGTGCGGATAGCGCAATTGGAGAGGAGCAGTTTAGCTTTAAGAGTGGCAGAGGGTGTACCGATCAGATTTTTGCACTAAGACAAGTCTGTGAGAAGTACCTTGCAAAGAAAAAGGATGTGTTCTAGGCCTTCATGGATTTCGAAAAGGCCTAAGACAGAGTTGATAGGAAAGCTCTGTGGATGGAGTTGCATTTGTATGGAGTGGGAGGAAATCTGTTGAAAGTAGTTCAGAGTTTCTATGTTGACAGCAGAGCATGGGTCAAAGTGGAGAGCGAGGCAAGTGATTGGTTTACAGTGAAAGTGGATCTGAGACAAGGCTGCGTTATGTCTCCCTGGCTGTTCAATCTCTACATGGATGGAGTGGTCAGGGAGGCGAACGCGAGAGTAATGGGTCGTGGACGTGGGCATAGCGGGAGACTAAAATTTGGGTGTATGGAAGGTGTGAAGCAGGCGTTAGGAAGGAGAGACTTGGGTGTGGATGTAGCGAGAGGGCGTGCACTGAATAGACGTGAGTGGAGAATGTTTGTGAACGGATAATTTTTGACGCTGCCCTGATGTGCTTTACCGTCCTTGGCATTTCGTTGAGACGGGATGGTGGTCATCCCGGTCATCATGACACGTCAGGGGTACACCAGTCTCACTGTCGGGCACTGCTTTCGACACTGACCTCGGACCGCACTCATAACCTGGAGGGTGTGTTGCGGGATCGCTTGGCCGGACCCTTTAGCGCCAAAGGGCTAAGTTGTGTGAGTGTATGAGAGGAGTGTGAAGTGCGCCTTGCCGTCGGCCACCCACCTTTCTGGGGATTTGGCCTAGTGTCTGTGTCTGTAATTTTGAAGCTATCTGTTGGAAAACGCTCGTCATCCTCCGTTGCTATGAGCTCTATCAGGTGCTTCAGCGGTACCTCGAACTTTACGCCTTGCAAAAAAGATCATTCCATATCAGTAGCAAAATATTATTGGCGACGGGAGCAGTACTGTACAACTACAATAATCCGTTTATTGGTACACGCTGCTAAATTTGCTATTAATTCTCTCTTTCTGTTTAGCGGAAACATCAACAAACGCTTCTGCCGATTCCACATGTCATTGCTTTGTCATCATCTACAGCACTATGTCTTACCTTGTCGACATCTTCGAGCGGAACACGTTGAGTCTGTCCGCGTGGTAGCGAGAGAAGTCGTACTGCTGGCCAGCAGAGGGTGCCAGGCAGTCCCCATAAAGGTTGTACATATTGAGGCCGCTGTCAAAAATGATTTTCATAGCCTCGGAAACCTGAAAAAAAAAGGCATGATAACGTTCCAACTTCATTGGTGCCCATGATATATAAGATAAATACCCACTGAGAATCTTAGATGATCAAGGTCAAGGTTGCCAGAGATGCGTTTTTAGATAATATGCGACGGTCCTAGTTGTTGTCGCACATAAGTCGACTCGAATTAGATTTAGAGCTTGGGATGTAGCGCAAAAGAGGGGAACACTAGAGATTATAGGGAAGCGAGGTCCTAACTGATCCTTGCAGCTTAAGGAGTTCAAAGTGAATAAATCTTGACCAACTATCCTGCTACAACCAAGCGCCTTGCAGGCTGACGGTCTGTCATATACAGTAGGAATTTTTATTGGACTCTAATTGAAAGGCTGAGAAGCAAAAATGCATGACAACATCAGCTGTTCGATGCTCTTTCTATGAAAATCCGAATGCAGTTATGCAGCTCTGCTTCGCAGACGTTCAATTGTACAGGAGTGGGTTGAAAAACGCGTTATGTCTATATGAGGCAAAAATTGCTGTCCTTCAGTGAGTATCTCTATGATGCTTCACCTTCGAAGAACAGATCGGCCAGATGGAGGTGCTGAAGTGGCAAGTCTCCTGGCTGGGAATGTCGCTGTCACAGCAGTGCTGCACGAGGCCATCCCACAGGCTGCACATCAATTGAAAACGTTAGGTACAACAGCACAAAATAAAGGCAACGCTAGATCACGTATCTTGGTATGCACCATATCCGTAGCGTTTCCACCATGCACCAAGATCAGTGTATGCAAGTGGAGCTTCCGCACCACTGTGCAGGAGCCTGAGGCGTGTTCCGTCGTTACATCACATTATCAATTGCTACTCCAAGTTGTCAAGTCAAGTGTGCCTCCGAAACGTCATGTACAGTAGTAAAAGAAAATTAGTTCGTGGTTAGAATACAATGGAAAAAATACTCGAGTTTTCCGACGCATAGTTCAACATTATATAGACAATTCTGCCGGTATTATATTATAATTAATAAAATCAATTACATTTCTGATAAGTTCACATAACGAGCAAAAAATAAACATTGAAGCATTTTTCTTACTATTCAATCATAAACAAATTTTCTCTGGCTGCTGTACATAAAACATGGAACAATAAGAAAGTTCAGTGTTTTAAGTAACTGGGCCCTCATGTGGAAAAGACTGAAATAATTGAAAACTGAGAGGAAATCAGGAGTGAAGGGTATAGCGGGATGGGTTCACCGAGGAGGTTAATGAGATGGAGGACATTCGGTGTGGAAGTCAAGTCATTCTGCAATTAAAGTCAAGAAAGATAGATGCGGCGCACAAAGTCGTTCGAGGCCCGAACATGAATTGAACAGCTAGCACTCAAAGAGTCAGACTTTCACTAACATGTATTGAACAGCTAGCAATCAAAGAGTCAGACTTTCACTAACATGTATTGAACAGCTAGCACTCAAAGAGTCAGACTTTCACTAACATGTATTGAACAGCTAGCACTCAAAGAGTCAGACTTTCACTAACATGTATTGAACAGCTAGCAATCAAAGAGTCAGACTTTCACTAACATGTATTGAACAGCTAGCACTCAAAGAGTCAGACTTTCACTAACATGTATTGAACAGCTAGCACTCAAAGAGTCAGACTTTCACTAACATGTATTGAACAGCTAGCAATCAAAGAGTCAGACTTTCACTAACATGTATTGAACAGCTAGCACTCAAAGAGTCAGACTTTCACTAACATGTATTGAACAGCTAGCACTCAAAGAGTCAGACTTTCACTAACATGTATTGAACAGCTAGCAATCAAAGAGTCAGACTTTCACTAACATGTATTGAACAGCTAGCACTCAAAGAGTCAGACTTTCACTAACATGTATTGAACAGCTAGCACTCAAAGATCAGACTTTCACTATGATGATTTAATATAACACCTTACACCTTTAATGATACAGCAGACAGCCCACAATAAAGAGCACTAAGTGCAACAGCAAGCCTCGAGATTTCTGAAAAGTTCAAGGGAAAATGCGAGTTAAGCGGTAGTTGTTAACAACCGAGAACAAAACTAATACAATATCGTCGCTTGAAGAGAAATTCGGTCGGTATATAGCACTGGAACACTCAATCACAATTACTCTAGTATTGGTTATACGGCTTGTGACACTGTGACTTACATCTGCCCCAACAGGCCGTGGTAGTTGGCAAAGAAGATGATGCTGTCGTCGTTCATGGTGTCACTGGAGAGACCGTTGCCAACGGCAAAGCCCTTCAGGTTCAGAGGGAACGAGGCGTTGTTCTCGACGATACGCTTTGTAAGAGTCGGCACGTAGATGCCTCCGTAGCTCTCACCAGTTACAAAGAACTCGTTGCGGCGGTACGATGGGAACTGGAACAGAGTCGATGGGCGAACAATGCTTATGAGTGAAGAGAGTAGGGAAGACCCGCTGGAAAGACCGATCACGATGCGGTGTGAATGAAAGGAGTATGACATGATTTTTTTTTTTGGGGAGATCTGCGAAGCAGCTCATGATCAGGACGGTGGAGAGCAGTGATGGCCCGCCCAACCACGCCATAGTGAGCAAATAAAGACGCAAAACTAAAATGATTGCTGGGGAGTAAATCTAGTAACTTTGAGACAACATAAATCCTATGATGATGCATACCAATCGTGGCTAACCAGCTTGGTCACATTTCCTAGCCTGGTCACTCGCAGCACAGCAAACAGTAACAAGCTAACCTTGGCAAAGAAGTGGTGGAGAGCATTGTAGTTGTGCAGCGACGTCGAGTCATCTGAGGCAGAACAGTCGCCTTTGGTGTTGTAGGAGAAGCCGACACAAGCGGGGGACTCCAGGTACATAATGTTGGCAAACTGGGGACAATGAGAGTTAGAAGAATTTACAAGCAATTACAGAATCAAAGGAACAATTCATACAACCTTGACAATATTTGTCAAGTGAATAATCGCCGAAGGGGGGGGGGGGGAATAGGGAGCAAAGACTTAGAAGAAATGACTATCTGCAATACGATCAATTGCAGGCGACTAATGAAAGACTTCCAAGCATGAAAAGAGTGCTACAACAAAGAGCGAGTGCGAAATAGGCATGTGGGAAGCAAGTAGTTGATGTGTAGCTGACACCAAGCATCGGACTGTTTGTTATCTTCTCAAGAGAAGTGCAGCAGTGAGCCGATTACAAAAATACGACTGGTTTTATCAGTCATGTGGCATAAATTTACAGACACTAGGCCGAAATTCTTCAGCAAGGGAAGTGGCCGACGGCAAGGCGCACTTCACACTCTCCTACACTCACACTCGCACACCTTAGCTCTTTTGCGCAAAAGGGTCCAGCCGGGAACCCCGCAACACACCCTCCGGGTCATGAGTGCGGTTCGAGGTCAGTGTCGGCAGTAAGGCCAGACAGTGAGACTGGTTTACCTCTGCCGCGTCAAGATGACCGGGCCCCCTCGCCCACGACCATCCAGTCTCTCAACGATGTGCCTAGGGCGGGAACAAACATCAGGGCAGCGTCAAAACTCATCCGTTCACAATCATCCTCCACTCACGCCTATCCAGTGCACGCTCTCTCGCTACCTTCACACTCGGGTCTCTCCTTCCTAACGCCTGCTTCACACCATCCATCCACCCAAACTTCGGTCTCCCCCTAGGCCTGCGTCCACTCGCCTCTGCCTTCCACACCCTTTTCACCAATCTCCCCTCATCCATCCTCACCACGTGCCCGAACCATCTCAGAACACGCGAATAAACTCTGTCCTCTAGCTTCTTCACCATCCCCGTTCTGATTCGAACCACGTCGTTAGTGAACCTGTCTCTGAGTGACACTCCAACCATGCTCCTCAAACATTTCATCTCGAAAACATTCAACCTTCTTCTCTCCTCTGCATAAATTTATCGTGAGCATATTTTTGGATAACTACCCACTGCTGATTCCCAAGTAAGACTTGAGTGACAGCTTAGCTTCTTCTTTACAGAGGCACCGTCATTAAGAACAACAGCTGTATTCTGAGCTGGTCAATGACACACTCCCATCTCAAAATCTGTAACATTCACTAGGCAGCGTGCAATTAAGTAATGAGCACACGATTATTTCAGCCCATCAAAATAATATAGTTATTGAAATATTATGGTTGCAACGTCAATTACAATGGAGCATCTATGCAACACACATGTCGGGTAGCTTACCCAAATAAGATGATTAAAAAGTTGCCCAAATAAATCCAATTCTGTGAGAGAGACTAGGGTGACAGTAGCAAGGTAACTAGTAGCTTTGACTGTTATAATAAAAAGAGCCGTCATAACTAACCGTGTTCCAGGAGTAGGTGTTGTTGTAGAGCGTCTTGCCATCCTCGGCAATGTGGAAGGGCCCCAGCTCGTTAAGTAAACCATCGAGGGAAGAGCAGCCCGGCCCACCATTGAGCCACAGCAGCAGTGGGTCCGAGACAGGGGAGTTCTGGGACTCAACAAACCTGGTGGAGGAGAGAAACGTGTAAAGAATAGAAGAGCCACTGATACTACGCGAAATAAAATGAGTACAATTAATAAGATCAGTCAAAGAAGAAAAAGCTTTATGCATGTTCAAGAAGACAGATGTCTTCAATCTCAGCAACGGTAGAATCGAACTATAAACAGCTGCTAGATAGAAAAAAAAAAAATTCGATGCGAATGCCAACTAAATTGATTACCAGATAAGAATTGTAACATACAATTTGATAGACACAAATACTTTCAACAAATAACAATTTTACAAGCTTCAAGTAATTCAATGCCACGAAGAGGTCTCGTGAGGAAAACCTGCATCTTTACAACTTGAAAACCAACATTGAGCGCACTCTGCCGGGCGTTTCACTTTCCCTAGTACCATTGTGATGTAGAAAAAAAGTATATTAGAAAATACAACTAAACACAGCACTCACCAATAGTGGAGGAGGGTGCCATTGCCGGCATCAAGAAAGCCACTGAACTGCTGGTAGTTTGTAGGGAAGTCAAGACCGGGCAAGTCCACAATAAGGTCAGCCTGGGCAGCGGGAGTGAGGTCGTGCACAGAAGAGTATGGCACACTCAATGATAAACCAATGAGGGCTACAAACACAGTTGCGATGCCTAACATTGTGATTGTCTGTGGTATCCTAGCACACTTAATTAGAAATAAATAATCTACCTAAAGTCTCCAAGTCAAGTAGAATAGATAAAATAAAACTTCGTATATCCTGAAATAAAACAAAAGAATTGCATTACAAGGCGTAGCTAACTGCTTATTGTAGCACATACTTATATATACACATCTCTGTTCGCAAGGCGTACAGAGGGAGCAAGATGACCGGGCCCCCCGCCCACGACCATCCCGTCTATCAACGATGTGCCTAGGGCGGGTACGCACATCAGGGCAGCGTCAAAACTCATCCGTTCACAATCATTCTCCACTCATGCCTATCCAGTCCACGCTCTCTCACATCACGCTGTAGTGGGAGTCCCCACGTTTTTAGGCTTTTTCCCCAGGGGGATACTAGTGTATCCATGAGGATTGTGCACCCTCTAGGACACCTGAGCACTCCTCTCCAGTAACCCTTAATCATGTCAGTTACCAGCTTATCGAGGTCTCTCTTGGGGTCTGTCCATCTCTCTTCAATTGTATAGTGGGTCAAACCACTGCGGTTTGCTGCTGGGAGTGGCAACAGGGGTATGGTCCTTGGGTGAGAGTTCTCCCGTGTGCTGGAGTGACTTATACTCGAGTGCACTCCTCCATGAGTCTGGTTGTTTGTGATTTGCATTTTGCCAGCGCTACTTAATTATTTCCGTAAATCATGAACAGAAGCACAGCTCCACAGGTACAGCCGGTGTGCTCAGAAGGATTTGAACCTTTATATACTAAAGTAAATTCAACTACAATGAATGCTTCAGTGATCATCGTTTACATAGATAACCGTGATACTTTTTACACTGTGGGTTGATAAAATAAAGTCTGTACCTTGGGACTGGAGATTTTCAATGTTGATTGTTTTAATGCAGAGTTATTTCCACTAAGAAGTGTTTTTACTACAGAGCTTTTAGAGTTTCTTGTAATATTGTGATTGTTCTACTCCAGGTTCAGGTTGGTTCTTAAATTTGAAGATTCTAATACAAAGTGTACCATGACCGGATATAACGAGCCAGTCCAGTCAGCTGATGTTCCTGGCATAATGGCGCTTTGCTAGGTTTGCTGCCCTTACCCTTTTTATATTCTTTTGTATGTGTATATGTGTGTGTGTCTATTTGGTAGCACCTCGGGGGCTTTGGGTAGTGGCGTTTAGTGACAGGAACCCCGCATTAATATTGCCTTCATTCATTCATCATTTACAGGTGCCCGACTTCATATACCTACCTGTCAGTCTGAAGGGTTTACCTTGTCCTGTTGTAAATAGTGGTGTAGGATGTGCTTGCCAGCCTGTTGTAAATAGTGGTGTATGATGTGCTTGCCAGCCTGTTGTAAATAGTGGTGTAGGATGTGCTTGCCACCCTGTTATAAATAGTGGTGCATGATGTGCTTGCCAGCCTGTTGTAAATAGTGGTGTAGGATGTGCTTGCCAGCCTGTTGTAAATAGTGGCGTAGGATGTGCTTGCTAGCCTGTTATAAATAGTGGTGTAGGATGTGCTTGCCAGCCTGTTGTAAATAGTGGTGTAGGATGTGCTTGCCAGCCTGTTGTAAATGGCGGTGTAGGATGTGCTTGCCAGCCTGTTGTAAATAGTGGTGTAGGATGTGCTTGCCAGCCTGTTGTAAATAGTGGTGTAGGATGTGCTTGCCAGCCTTTTGTAAATATTCTAATAAATATTCAATAAAGAGAAATTTGTAATTATAAGTAGACCAGTTGGCCGCGGGCTCTTGCCACATCCGTGACCAAGAGTTCCTAATTGGGAGGATAGGACAGCTAGAAGGGGTGTGAGGAGGCTGTCTCAGCGCATCTGAACCTGTGCCTGGGAAGGACCCATACATGCTTTCTCTGAAGAGCTCGTGTGCCCACCCCTCTACAACACTGTTGTAAGGGTCGCTCAATGTACCTGGTTGTCGTGCGGACGAAACAAAATAAGAGAATGGCGAGATGTTTGTGAGGTGTAAGTTAGACGTGTTGGCGATATGTGATATGAAGGTAAAGGGTAAGGGGGGAAGGGGGGGGGGGCGAATGGGTGATTGGTATTGTTGGTGGGCGAAAGTCGGGCGTGGTTGTTCCGTAGGGATCGGTTGGCTAATAGCGCTTACGGAGTGGGAGGAATTGCTCTCTAGATTGATGTTGGTGAAGGTCAAGTTAGGCCTAGAACGATGGGCGTTTGTGAGTTACGAAGCAGGTAGCAAAAAATGAGAGGAAGCATTTTTGGATTAGCCGGAGAGTTTATTGAGACTTTTGTAGGTCATTCTAGCGTGATGGTAATGAGAGACTTCAATGCGACAGCTGTTGACGTAGAAATGGCAGAGGAGAGAACCTGATATGGCATGGAGCGGGAAACAAGTTCTTCAATAAGCGCGATGTCCTCAAGTACACATGAGTAAAGATGGACCGTGGTGCAGTGGTGGATAGGGCACTGATAGATTTTGTGGTAATATCGAGGAAAGTGGTAGGGCGGCTGATGATTGTACGGGTGTTAAAAGGAGAGGGTGGAGGAATGACTGATAAAGAGTGGAACAGGTTTGGATGAGGAACAAAATGGTGGGAAAAAAAGGAGAGGTAGTGAAGGTGAATAAATCAAATGTGGTCAGCAGAGCTGGAGAGTTCCAGCAGGCGTTGCAGCAAGCATAACATTGTAAAAGACAAGAGCTGAGGAATGCTGAGGAAGAATGAGAGGCGTTAGAGAAACGGTGTTGCGAGAAATGCATGTAGTGTGCGCCGTGTTGGGCGGGTGTAGAAGGAACGGTTGCGAGTAGTGGCACTATGACGTTAGAATGGCGGTAGCGCAGAAAAGAAGAGCTTTTGAGGAGTTCTTGCAGGCGTGGTCGGTGATGGCAAGAGAAAAGTGGAAAGAGGAAGAGCGTATGATGAGGACAGCAAAGAGGGACGCTGATAAGAAGTGATGTGCGAATTTTGAGATCTTCTCGAAAGAGTTGAAGAGGGTCAAGAAATGGGAAACGGGAAAGAAGGAGGTGATGAACAAAAAAAACGGCCGGTTGATGTTGGAGATTCGTAATGTACGGAAGAGGTAGACAGAGTATCTTTAGGAGTTGTTGATTGGTCAGGATGTCAGAGTGACAAACATTGTTTCAACGGATGGTGTTTTTTACAGCAGAAATTGTTGCGGGCAATACTAAGGAAAATGTGCAGGAGACGGTAGCGGTGTTGGAAACAGGAAAAGTTTCTGTTGCCGCTACCGCGGTGGGAGGCATTGCGACCGAGTGCCTAAGGCCCTAAAATGGGATGATGTAACTGTAATCAAATGGTTGGTGAGGCGACCAAATCAGTGTTTTGTATCGGGTGTTGAGCCGATTGAGTGGCGCAGTGGTTGCACTGTTCTGCATCCCGCTGCATACCTGTTGAAGAGATACAGGTAGAGGAGATGAAAATTAATACAGCAAGTTGAGTGGTTTGTTGTTTGTGGTGGGTAAGTGGTACGGGAGAGAAGACTGCTAATCAAAAATGTTGGAGACGGTGCGGATGGTGCGATTGGCGAGGAACTGTGTGGCTTTAGGAGTGGTGAGCCAAGTGTGTGAGAAGTATCTGGCGAAGGATGGTGCAATTGGCAAGGAACTGTGTGGCTTTAGAAGTGGTGAGCCTAGTGTGCGAGAAGTATCTGGCGAAGGATGGTGCAATTGGCAAGGAACTGTGTGGCTTTAGGAGTGGTGAGCCTAGTGTGTGAGAAGTATCTGGCAAAGGATGGTGCAATTGGCAAGGAACTGTGTGGCTTTAGGAGTGGTGAGCCTAGTGTGTGAGAAGTATCTGGCAAAGGATGGTGCAATTGGCAAGGAACTGTGTGGCTTTAGGAGTGGTGAGCCAAGTTTGTGTGTCTGGCAAAAAGAGAACATACGTTCTGGGCCTCCATCGGTCTGGAAACAGCCTTCGATTGGGTGGACAGGAAGAAATTGTGGAAGTGTTGCGTTAAGTAGGGAGCAAGGTGAGTACTTGGTTTCCAGTGCAAGTGGGAATGAGACAAGGTTGCGTTGTCTCCACGGCTGTTCAATCTCTGCATGGATGGAGTGGTCAAGGAGGTGAACGTGAGTGTATCGGGTCGAATTTTGAAAAAGACAGGAGCATATGGTCGCAGTTGGCAGTGGAGTCAGTTGCTATTTCAACAATACGGGTGCCAATGTTGGAAATCTCTTCTAATAACGAATACGCTGGAATGAGTTATACAATCGGCGAAGCTATTTAGCAGCGATTCTAGTAGCATTTGTAGAGCCGTGAATTGAACGCTAACCCAAGGAGAGCTGTTGGGGCCCTGCCGAGGACACAGGTGGCTCACTCTCGATCCTTGAGTGAATAAACGGGCTTCAATTGTTTATATTTTGTATGTGAGCTACTGTATGGGGAATAATATAGGAACTATCTGGCCGCCCCCCTCCTCGAGAAATATGGATGTATTTGTATTAGTGTTAGGACCTGGTCAAGATGCATGGCGGGAGTGTTACTGCAGATCTGATGTGTGATGAACGTGGCGTTGCTATGTTGAGTAGTAGCTACTCGAGTTTGCTGAAGATTGACAAAGTAGAAGAGCAAGACCAGAGTAATGGTAGTCGTTATCGCGTGTTAGGCTTCACCATATTTTTTATCAACTGTACTGGTGATTACATTTCAAAGAATAGAAGTTTTATTTGGTCATTCGCTGTTTGTTACCCTTCAATGACTGTCCTCCTCCACCCTGCCAGTTTGCGAGCATTTTATACCCAGCGTCCCCTGCTTGCGTCAGTTCCTCTAACGATACTGAAGGTAACTGCACTTCCTCAGACGACTCGGTCGCGCTGAACAATCCTAGTACACTCAAAGGCGTCTTTGTTGTTGTTGTTGTTGTTGCTTAGCCCCGAATTTCACATGCAGCGAAGGAAACCCCCGTTACCCACTGGCCCGTGCATGTTGGAACGCGGGAGATAAGGGGTGAGCGTCAGTCACCTAATTCTGAATTATGCAACAAGTCAATGAAATATGTGTATTCTTTTTTGGTCGAACCCAAGTTTTCCATGTATTGTTTGGTAAAAAATGATGACAAAATTATACCTTAAAATATTTTACAACACGAGACAGTTCTTTTTGTGTTTTTAGATGCTACCAATTCATTTACCAAACAATCACCAAAACGTTGGTAGTTGCGTTTTGTCTGGGTTTGGTCGTTTATCATTTGTGTCGATACAGAACCAGCAGACATCGCCACTTCGGCATAAGAGTCTGGCAGATACCTGACATCCCCCGTTCATTGAACATCGTCGGCAAGGACAGAAAAGATGGTAAGCGTGCAAATGGAATTACCACATTTCTCTTCCGGAACGGTAGGAGTCTTTGCTGGGACTGCACCACGTGTGCCGACACATTCGCAGAGCCATTTGAACAAGTGCCATGACTACCTGATTAGCAGTCAACAGATACAGCGACCTTCCCAGCCCTTACAAGACGAGCCTATGGCAATCAAGACAACGGGTGCATGTGGGGCTACAACAGGCAGCCTAATCCAACAGATTGGAGTCCGTTTAATTGAGGCCTCCGAGGACACACCAAAACTTTGTGGTTCCGGCAATACATGGGTCTGGCAGTTCGGCGTGGAAGAACCCTAAGCATGCTTTCCACTAAGAAGATCAGAACAAGGGTGAGATTTCGATGAGTAGAAAAATTTAATTCAACACCACACTAATGTCCTCACCCGTAACAGTATTCAACTGTCGAAAATTTATTATTCATGTAATGGACTTAATATCAAGTGCATCGGCATTTTTTTCTAACATCATATGATAATAAATATGAATACAACAAAATTAATAGATGTACCAAAGTATGTAACTGAAGTGTGTGAACTGTTCAATACTTCACTGATCTCACTGGATGAAAAATTTATACCGGCATTTTAGCATAAATCGTCAAGGCCCTGCATCTGGTCAGAAGATGTTCTTAAATCGTTGACCAGGGTATCAACTATTTTTAAACGGTATCAGCTCATGAGAAGCACCACCATTTGATTGAGGATGGCCTAAAATGGGACATCTAACGTTAGGGAAGAGGTATTGACGTTTAGGGCATATGCGCGAGAATTTTGATTTGAGCTTCATTTCCACCAGAGCCTTAACGTGAGTCATAATAGGCTCCCCCGTAGGGCTCGATGATCATTGAATTCAGTAGGCTCGCACGCCTAGGTGTGCGAGGAAAAAACAAAACAACGCTTTTAACGTTAGAAAGAAAGTGAAAATTTTAGCAATGTCAGCCGCTAGCTGGTGCGCAAAAGAAAAAACGCTTACTCGAAACGGACTTCAGCTTTCAATCCTCTAGAACTTAAAGAGTAACACGTACGCACCCTAGTGCGTACAGGTAGCATCGTCAGAATTAGTACAAGGTCAGTGGCTACACGGGCAAACTCAGCTCCGACAGCAATGCAACACAATATTTACAGCTAGGCGGTTTAGTTGTATAAATACAATTTATTCATTTAGGTAAGATAAAGACTCAGATAAAACGAAACGAATCCTCGCCTCAGAACCTCATGATTAACATGTCCACACGCCAGTACGCACAGATAGTATCGTCAAAATTGGTACAAGGTTCACGGCTACACGGACAAAGCCAGCTCCGACAGCAACGCAACACAATGTGTACAGCTAGGCGGTCTATTTGATTATAAGTACAATTTATTTAGTCAGGCAAGATGAAGACTCAGACAAAACGAATCCCCGCCTCCAACCACTCAGAACTCAAGAATTGGTACAAGGTCCACGGCTTCACGGATTAGATAGACTCCAACCGCAACGCGTCACAAGGTTTTATAGCTACGCAGTCCAGGTCAACCCCAGAAACTGCATATGGTCCGGGCACGCGCGAGCGAGCACAGACTGAAGAAAAAATACCCATTCACAAGATCACAAACACGAACTCCCGCACAAATACTCCAGCGTTTTAATATTGGGGATCGTGAAAAAGTAAGAGCAGGTTCATCATGGGCAGAAAAACTGCTCAGATTATTGATTTCGCACCGATTGTCCAAGGGAATAGGGTGGGGGGGGGCATTGGTCCCTTGGGTCGCAAAAGAGCCCGATGAATCCCGGAGGGTGACCCATGTCCTCCGGGTTTGATTTGATTTGAGCCTCATTTCCACCAGAGCCTCAACGTGAGTCATAATAGGCTCCCCCGTAGGGCTCGATGATTATTGATTCCAGTAGG
>SDVV010004344.1:0-20294 GCA_016164225.1 Gammarus roeselii
ATTTGCAAATTCTCAACTATTTACAGAACTGTTTTTTTATACACGTAAGTTTGGACAAGTATTTACAATTTGGGTTGACTGTGTGAATGTAGTGTGATTTCTGATCACTACAGATGCAGGGATTTTGGGAAAAAAATCGAACACTGAACTCTAAGAAATAATCATTTCCACTCACTGTTGCAGGAATTACGGGCATGGATATCATTGCGAGAGTCTTGGGAGAGCACTTTCGGGATACTGCAAAATCGGCACTCACGAGTGGAAAATATAAAGTTGGTTCAGGGATCCATTATCAATAGTTCGGTTGTAAGCGAAACGAGCAGTGTTGCCAAGGTTGGGGCCGTCGCAAGAGGAATATAAAATAAAGAGGCAGTTGGTAATGATGTACATGGAGAATTGCTCAAGCATACCTCCCACAGATGAATTAGGAGGTTAGCTCTCTTCCTCTCTGGCTGCATGCGAGTCAAGCAGTTGCCTAGAAATTTAATGCATGTAATTGTTATTCCGCTCCTAAAATGTAAAACGAAGTACCCGTACGACAGAAATAATTATCGGCCTATTGTTATTGCTACCTCAATTTCCAAAGCTCCTCATAAGATCATTCTCGCAAGATTGAAGACACATTTGTTCACAGCGGACAGTCGTTTGCTTGCAAGGAAGACCATGGTACGGAATGGGGCATATTTACGTTGAAACAAACAGCACAATACTTCCGAAGTAGGTACTTTCCTATAATATGCTTCTTAGTTGAAAAATGCGTTTGGTAGAGTTGATCACTAGACTTTGCTCAGAAAATTAATTGAGAAGGGAGTTCCTTCTCATATCGTAGAGCTGCTTGTGTTCCGGTACAGAGAGCCGGAGTTTCTTGTGCGGTGTGGTAGTTCAAAATCATCTCCCGGTCAGAGATTCAATATTATTAGACAAGGAGGTCAACTGTCACTATTGTTGTATACGTTTACATCGATGATCTGATTTACCAATTAGGCTGAGAATAGAAGGGTGTCATGCTGTCAATTGCAGTGATAATAATCTTAGCTATGTCGATGATGTGGTGTTAATAGTTCCAACACTATCGGCATTGTCGCAGTTTATAGATTTTTGTTGTAATTTCGCTCGGCCCTGCGATATTGTGTATAACACCTCAAAAATTGTGTGTATGTTGGTCAAGCCAAAAGTTCTAAGCGTTACTTCTCGTTGATGTCATTTTTGTTTTGATTGATAAATTTCAATATCCAAAGCATACTGTTTTTGCAGATGGCACTGGTGATATGGATGTTGTTAAGCAAACCAGACGAAAAAATGCCGTTGGTAACATGCAAATGCGGAAGTTCTCATCGGTGTCAAGGTAAACAAAAATACAGTTTTTCATATCATATTGTTACTCAATATACTGAAATTTACCGTGGAGATATTTCTGCCAACACAGTATAAGTAAGTTTCTTTGTCATGTGGACACCTTTCATTGTCTGATGCAGGTCTCGCACTCGGCGTTCGCGAGCAGCGTATTTGAAGAGAACGTATCGGTTCAAATTGGAGTACTTTTTCGTAAAGCGGCACTCAACATCTTGACCAGAGCAATGTCTTCTAACAATAAAATCTACATTGCAATCTGCAATAGCGAGGCTCTCGCCTTGTCGCCAATGTCAGGACGTTGGAGAGAAATAAGCACATTGAGTAAGGAATATAATATGTGTGCCTTATCCTGTCGGATTACTCACACTATTAGTAGATTAAATTGTGCATCAAATTTACTTATTTGCTTTCAATGCTCATTGATAGAGTTGCTAGAATTATTGGTATTATGACGTCGTATATTAAAAATCTTCAGCTAGTGATGCTGTCTGTTTTAGGGGGAATTGTAGGGCAATTTTTCAGCTCATTGTGGGGAAAGTTCTTGTTATTAATTTGTTTTCGAATTTGGCGCTCGCGGGCATGCAACCTTTAGTGTCAGTTAGATTAGTGAAGCCAGCTGTAGTAGTAGTAGTAGTAGTGGTGTTGACCGCATCAACTTCGCGATGTTTACAGTCATGCAAAGGTTAGTAGTACTTCCAGATTTTTTTGTGGTCTTGAAGTAATGGTGCAACTTTGAGACTTTGACATATTTCGTTACTTGTGATGCAGGATCTGAAATCGGTGTCTGACAATTGACGTATCATGTGTGGTACTGTTATTTTTTTCACTAACCTTAGTTAGAATTTTTATGAACATTTCGCCTCTAATGTTTCTATTTATGGATGTTTAGTCAGTAATTTTTTCAAACCGCCACCGCGGCCATCTAAACCGCCACCGCGGCCATCTAAACCGCCACCGCGGCCATCTAAACCGCCACCGCGGCCATCTAAACCGCCACCGCGGCCATCTAAACCGCCACCGCGGCCATCAATACCGCCACCGCGGCAATCTAAACCGCCACCGCGGCCATCTAAACCGCCACCGCGGCCATCTGAACCGCCACCGCGGCCATCTGAACCGCCACCGCGGCCATCTGAACCGCCACCGCGGCCATCTAAACCGCCACCGCGGTCATCTAAACCGCCACCGCGGCCATCTAAACCGGCATTGCGGCCATCAGAACCGTCCCCGTGGTCACCAGCACCATCATTGCTGTCATCAACACAAACACCAAAGCCCCAAGCACGACCACCAGCAACGCCCCCCTCCACCCCAGCTGCACCCTGGTTTGCAGCTGTCGCCCCACCGCCAACAGCAGCCGTTCTTGCAGTAATTCCCTGTCACTGTCTGTAGATCAAGTCCCTCTGTATGAAAACAGACTTGAAACTCATCCAAGAATCTTGAATTCTTGGCAGCATCCTTGTTCAACCACAATCCAGAATTTTACCTCTCAACAAGCTAGTTTTGCCGATCCTCACAAGTCCACTGAGCTCAACTTCTCTGATGTCCAGGGCCAAGCAAACATTGGCAAATTTCTCCTTCATGCCCTCAGCGCTGCCAGTCTAGAAACCTCTGAGGACAATCGAGCCCTGGCGGCGTTCCTGTTTGGGCAACTCTCTCAATTCTGCACGAATCCCATCCCTAGAAACTGTAGCTTTGTAGGCCATGGACCCATTAAGTGGCTTGTTGGCAGAATGACCGCCAGATGCCGACTCAATTCTCCTTGACATCTCATCAACTCTTTTGGTAAGGGATCCAACAGCAAACAACAACTGACTGAAAGCTGACACAAGTCCAGTCTCCTTGCCAGGAACACAAGAAGAACTGGTTCAACCAGAACATCTACACCTGCAACAAAAGTACTGCACAGCAGTACATCCTCCTACCTCAAGACAAGACACACCAGCGTGAAATTTCCCGCGACAGACCAAACAAGGAAAGAAGCCACCCAAAAGAATGGCAGCACAGAAGGAACATTGCACATCCACGCCAGGTAGCCCATGAACCGCTGAGTCCCCTCTATCAGCCAGCCCACCCCTCCCAGTCAAGCCCCAGACTTACAGGCCATTGCTGCCTCATGTTTTTGGGACTGCAAAGGTGTAGGTGGGAAGCCTCGGCCGACGCTGGTCCTTCGATGAACTTCCGCCGCCTAAAGTGTAAACCTCCAGCTATGCCACAAAAGATGCAACTCAGCCAACAGACTCATGGAATGACTAGCGAGCATCTGACACTTCAGTTTCTTCATCATACTGAATGCAAGAGCTGTCCATCAGGATCCACTCGTCGTGAGTGCTCTTCTATCCCTGGTATTGAATTTGCACTTTACTTCAGTTTTGCTCAAGTCAACCACAATACACTTGTACATCTTGAGATATATTCTGTCTCTCAGCCTCACCTTGTCTCCAACACTTACAGCCTTAGGCAGCGGTTAATAATTAGTATGTGAACAAACGCGAATGATGATTGGCTCTTGTGACCAGACAGTGCTGTTTGCAGTCACGTGGGTTGAATTGCAGCTTTGAGTAGTGGGCACTGGGCAACAACAGAGTAGCACAACTGAAGGCAACACACTGCAGAAGGAGGTGCAAAGCTTGTTGAAGTGCTGCTGTCAAGAGTAGACTGGTTGCTGTCTTTTGGTGCTGTTGCTATCTTGATCAGCAACTTTAGTTCTGTGTTCATTGGATAAATTCACTGCACTTGAGTGGAGGCCAAATGATTGCTATGATCTAACAATGGAAAGGATACCTGACCATTGTACTTCAACAAATTTCTATAGCTAGCTCCTATCAGCAGTAGCTGTTCAGCACAGGGCGTTAACTGTCTGACGTAATATTTTATGTAACCTTTCATTTTAAGCAACTGATATGTACTAATGTAGGCATGCTCTTTCAATTGGTACTCTCAAACTTTCAATTCCCGTTTCAATTATTGATATATGTGGGGTGCAGGGAATCACCCTGTTTGGTGCGGGAAATCACCCCCCATTGGGGGACATAGCTCATGGCACAGGTTTTTACAAATAATTTTTTTTTGCTTGATGATAGAATGTTGAATAAGGTGCTTCATGGTCTTAATAGTGGCTATACCCCTGGTAAATACAAAGTTTCTCAGCCGCATACTTTTCGAGATATCTCAAAGTATGCAGAAAATGCGGTGAGTAACCCCCTGTCGATGCTATATAGCTATCTTCTATTATGACCATGAAGCACTGTAAGTTCCAACATTCTATAAAAAAAATCAACCAAAAAATATGTGTTTATGAAAAATCGTGTGGTGAGCTATTGCCCCTAGAGGCCGGACTGCATAGTATGTCCTTGTCATCAAAAATATTTGGTGACACTTTGGGCACCCTAATAATCTTTCAAAGAACATGGTGACAATTTAGGAACCCCTATATAATTTTTTGAAGATCTTGATGACAGTTTCTAGTAAAACTGTTTCCAATATATTGGCGACATTTTTTTGTTGCATAGATGATTAAAGGATTCAGCTAAATTAATTGCCTTTAATGAATACTTCATGGGAGACAAGAAACTTGGAGATTATCCTATTATTTGCATTGCTTTTCATTGCCAAATTGAGACCGCACCAGTATTGTTTGATGATCTTATTGATCTAAAGCATCAAAGAGGATGACAAATCTTGCCATCATATTCTGAAAATCTATATAAACCCTTTTAGTCAACACTGTAAAATTGTGAATAATATCTCAACAAAAGCCTAAACTTTTTACACATTATTTGCTTCTATTTGTGAATTTCATATGAAAGTCATAACTATTCTGTAGCACATCGTCTGTGGTACCCCAATTAGAAAAACATGGGGTTACGGCGGATAAATCCGCCATAAATGTCTGTCCGTTAAAAGTTCCAAGTTTTTATCTGCCACAATTTGCATGTGTCAAAATTTTCCATGTAATATCCACTGCAAGCATTCTGCGTTGATATTTCTGACAGCAGCTCCCTCTTATTTTACTTGCAGTAAAATGTCATAATGGTGATCAAACATATGTTTTGATGCGTGGAAAATTGTCAAGTTCTTACGTGAGGAAATTTGAAATGTGCTGCAGAGGAATGAAATCAAAGCCAAGTTGGCCAACAGCAATCGAACAATGAATGGCCAATGCACCAACAGACTAGACACTTCCAATAGGAAAGCCTAATTTGTTGGACCAGCCAATCACACTCAATTTCTCATAAAAACACAGTGGTTGGTCAACACACAGATGCTTTTACTTTACTCCTTACTCCCGCTAAGTTCCGCTGAATCACTGCTGTTGGAGTTGGCAAGAAGATTTCTTCGGTGTGTGATGTTGCTTCTGTCATTTGGTGGTCCTTTGATCTGGTGATTGTGCGAGGATACAAATTAGCACTCCTGCATCGTACCACCCAATAGTCAATCAATATGGATAACAACTAACTGCAGTGATCCTGGTGAATCAATTGATTTGAACTGTATTGCCCTATCGGAGGAGTCTCGACCGTTATTTGGAAAATGTAACAGTGAGAGTGAGTGTTTCTGCATATTCATTTTTTTTTAACTTCAACGGTGCATTTTACCCATTGTTGCATTTGTGACTGTATACTACTTGGTTGAACACTTTCATAACATTTTTCCTTGTCTGGGAATGTGTGTTCTGTGAACAATTGCTGCGGAAATAGGCATATAGGTTGAGTTACTAGTGTAGTATTTTTAGAGCGAGTCTGCATCCACGCGTATCAGCATTCTGCCCTGCGCGCATATGAACACAAATTCCTAGCTGTTAGGATTAATCTAATGCAAAACCTCCTACCTACTCAGAAATGAATAATGAATGTCATTGATCTCTATTTTTTGACTTGTTACTGAATATGATCACAAGACTACACTTTGAATTTGCTACCTGGCTTGACCAATGCCGCAATTAAAGCGGAGGTGAACGCATTAACTTATAAATAACGCATCTGCTGTCTAGTACTTATTTTGAACGCGTTTTGAACCGGAAGCTAATTGCGTCATCTATATATGCTAACCTGTAATCCCTCATCCCTACTAGGGAGGTATTTTATTAACACTTACATGCCCCATTGTTATTTAACTTCTAGTATTTGACAAGCAAACAAATGCCTTCCAGCACAAAGAACTCTTGGCACTTGTTGGCTATTAGTTTGATTGTCAAATACTAGGAGTAAAATAACATTGGGCAAATAAGTGTTGATGAAATACCTCTCCACACTCCGTTTGGTGCAAGAAATCATCCCCAATTAGGGGCCATAGCTCACTGCACGATTTTTTGTAAAGATTTTTTTTTTTTGGTTGGTGAAAGATGTTGAAACTTACTGTGCTTTATGATCATAATAGAAGCTATACACACTGTGAATACAAAGTTACTAGGCCATATACTTTTTGATTTATTTCAAAGTATACGGAAAATGCAGGAAGTCACCCCAATCCACAGTATGAGGAATCACCCCCCATTTAATGGCATTGTTTCCCACATGTTTTTTCAAGAATATTATATGTGTTTTTTTGATGATGGAATGTTGCAACTTACAGAGCTTCATGGTCATAATACAAGCAAGCTATACATACAATAAATACTAAGTTTCTTCTACGAGACAGTGTAGAGGTAGCGAGGTCTGAATCATCTCTGATCCCGAACTGGCTGTCCTCCCTGCGTACTAATTCTCACCTTTGCAGCCCCTCACAGCCCCAACAGCCCCGCCAACAGAGCAAGCAGACATGGGAGGCAGTACACCTCAGCGCGTCAGCAATCAAAAAGAACAGCATGGTACAAGCACTGCAGCAGGACGCGGGTCGGAATGCGCTCAATAGGTGCAAAGAAAACAAAACAATGAAGACAGTCAACAACTGCACACAACTGTCAGCAACACAAACAAAGTCACAATATCACATCAAATTGAGTCTAGCAAAACTCATACAACACTGCCCCCAATTCCTCTGCCAGGGCCCTCTTGAAGCCGCAAAGTGAATCACACTGCACCACATCAGTAGGCAGCCGGTTCCAAATCTGCACACAGCAAAAATAAAAGAATATGCGTTTATAGTCTGTCTGACAGCGGGGAACCACTAGCTTGAAAGAATGCTCACGTGTGCCAACATCCGGAGCTCTCTCAAACAGAACAGACAAACCTGAATCAACAGAACAATGAAAAATCTTCTAACACTTCACAAGATCAGAACGCAACAACCTCCCCCTCACAGAAAACAACTGCATTGCTTTGAGCCGCTCACCGTAGTCCACTCCACCCAGCCCATCAATCTCCCTGGTCCACCTCCTCTGCACCGACTCCAACAGTCTCGGATCCCCCAAATATCCCACATTCCACACACATGAGCAGTAGTCCAAGATGGGTTTTATATGAGTAATAAACAAAGAGACCATGGAAACAGAACTCCTATTGACAGTGGAGCGGAGCAGACTGGTCGCCAGAGTGGAAGCCTTTCTTACAACACTCCTCACGTGGAGATGGAACTGCAGCCTTGAGTCAACTAGCACTCCCAAGTCCCTGAAGGAATCAACAAGCTCAAGTACCACACCATTCAAATAATAAGCAGTTCTGTCATCAATCTGTTCCAATTCAAGACAGCCCCTATAAAAACGCATATAGACACACTCGTCAATGTTCAACAAGAGATTCCACAAAAACGACACAAACTGCAACAAATTCAGATCCATCTGCAAAGAAGACACACCCAGGCAAACTGCTTGTACATTGCGGGGGAAACTCAAATGAAGTTTGAATTCGTCAGCAAAGGCCTTCCTCTCACAAGCCACACCTACTGCAACATGATTGACTTATAGCAGGAACAAGAGCGGACCCAGCACAGAACCCTGGGGCACACCACTTGTCACCTCCCAGAAGTCACTGACAACTCCCCCCACAGAAACACACATTTGCCTCCCTATCAGAATTAAAAAGCCAATCTAACAGTCCATCCGGAATACCCACACATCTCAGTTTGTCCAACAAAACCGAATGACTGACCACATCGAATGCTTAAGAGAAATCCAGAAAGACCACATCAACCACCATTCCTTCATCTACCTGATCAGCAACCTCACCATAAGTAAGCAAAAGTTGGTCTTCAGTGCTCCTTCCCACCCTGAAACCAAATTGACCCTAAGACCAAATGACTGAATCTTCCAGAAAAGACACCAACTGGGACACAATAACCTGCTCCAGCACCTTACAGCAAACAGAAGTAAGACTCTGGGGTTGGTAATTGAGAGTGTTACTTCTTGAACCAGACTTGAATATAGGAACTACACGAGATTCCTTCCAGGCCTCCGGTAAAACTCTCAGGTCCAATGATTTTGCGAAAATCAGAGACAAGGGCAATGTCAGCTGCCAAGAACATGACTTCAAAACACCAGGGTGAATGCCATCAGGTCCCATGGCAGAAGATGAGTCTAAACCACCCAGAACCTGGGAAGCTAACAGTCTAGTCACACAAATCCCATTAAATTTTCCAGGAAAAAAATGATGTGTGGCAGGGCCAGCATCCACAAAACAGACAAAAAAGATGTCTACAAACCGCTGACTCCTGTCTCTCTGACCAGCAACAACCTCACCAGATGGAAGCTTCCAAGGACAGCCCTTCTTTCTTCCTCTGATATAGGAGTGAAACATCTTGGGAGTAACAGAGAAGTTGTCTTCTAATTTCTGCTCATACAGACACTGGCTGTAGCGTGAAAAATTTCTGCACTCAAAGTTAAGCCTACTAAATCTCTGCAAGGATGCCAACACCTCCTCATGCTGCCTACCAAGCTTCCCCCTCAAAAGCTTATACTGCGTCCAAACCCTAGATCTACTGGTCATCAGCTCCCTAGGAGGGCCCCGCAACCAGCTTGGTCGTGATGCAGAGTCTTGAGTGGGAACAAACTTGTCCTCAAGTGAATGGACAATTGTCTGAAACAAACTATAATTCTCCTCCACAGTGCCATACAGAAACTCGTAATGCCAGTCAACACCCTCTAAAACCTCTCTTATGCTCCTGTAAGCACCACAAGACCACATAACTGATTTCAAACCAGGATCCCCTGCAACATCATTCATCTGAAAGATATACTCCACCAAGGGGGCATGGTGGCACCTCGAAAGAGGAGGCAAAACCGCCACAGAAGACACCCAATCTTCCTCCCTAGTCAACACTAGATCAAGAATGCTACCCGAATCAACAAAAGTACTTTCCTTCACCCACTGAGTGAGTCCAAGAAGAACAAAACAATCAAGAAACTGGGAATCAATGCGAGGGATTTAATTATTAAAAACGTCTGCGGACCAATTTAATGAAGGCAAGTTGAAATCCCCAAGAACAACAACCTCTCTGCCAACACAAAACTCCATCAAGAATTCAATCAGTTCAGCATTCTCCTCAGCTGATTAGGAGGGAGGGCGGTATGCCACCACAACCAGAACATCATAATCAAGGAGGGAAATGGCAGCAACATTGGTTAAAGTCACCTCAATTGACACAAACTTCAAATTGTAAGCAACATACAAACAGACTCTATGCTTCTTCACTTCCCCCACCACATCCCCCCTCACCTGCTGAAACCCTGGCAAATCAACCAAGGATGAGGACACCGAAGAAGTCAACCACGACTCGCACACGCCCACCAACTGCATATCCCACCTCTGCACCATATGACCAACAAAAGGGACCTTATTCATCAGAGAATTCAAATTGACCCAGCACAACCTCAGACAGGAGAAATCCATCTTCAAAGACCGACTAGCTAGTTTAAAGACCTGCCTCCGCTGCCACCCGGGATGCCATGGGTACCAGTCAGAGCTCCACGACTGCCCCCAGCACCACCGCCACGGCTCCCAACCCTACCCCGGCCGCCGGCCGCACGGCGCACTCCGGCATCACCTCGACCGTCAGCACCACCGCGGCCGCCAGCATCACCCCGTCCGCCAGCATCCCCCCTGCCCCCACCAACACCTCCCCGGCTATCAGCACCTCCACGGTCACCAGCACCGCCACGCCCACCGCTCCTAACACCACGACTCACCACCGCAGTTGCCCCAGCGCGACCGTCACCGCCTCGATAATCACCAGTCGGTGCACAACCAGAGGAATCCCCGGAAACAACAACAGGCCCACCCCAACCAGCACTGGGATGAGCCTCCCGTCCCGCAGCAGCCGCCAAGAAATCACTTCTTTCCTCTCCGTCACCCCCTGATGCCTTAAGAGCACGCCTCCAAGACAGCAACTCTCCTCTTTGCCTGTAGGTTAGGTCTTTCTGAATGTAAACTCCTAAAACCATCCAAGCTTTTCAGCCTAGAGGCCTGTGAGAGCAGGTTGTGCCTGAAATCATCATTGGTCACCTTTGCTCTGAACAGACCAGTAGTGCCGATCTTGACCAAGTCAGTCAGAATAACATTGACACCCAAAACATGACACATCATGAAACTTTGCTTCCACCAGCTCAATGGACTCACCCAAAACCTCTCAGCATAACTGAGCACTTCCTTTTCTCCCTCTCATTCAGCTCCTTCACTTCCTCAAGGACATCCGCCCTAAACTGCCCAACTCCAGAGGAATCATCAGTGGCACGGCCTCCCAAACGACCTGTCTGTTTACTTTCCTGAGCAGACTCACAACTGCCCCCACTCCCCACATCCGCTATCACACCTCTAACCTGCCCCACCAATGCTCCGACCGCCACCAGCAATTGAGAAAAAGACTCCTGAAGATGGTTGACTGTCTCCAAATTATCTCTGCAGCCTCAACAAGTGACAACAGATATACAATTGAGAATTTTTATTTGAACTAACTTTGTGCACAAAGCTGTGCAGAATCAACAGATTGTCATGCCATGAGGAGAAGCACTCGGTGACCACGTTGAAGCTCCGGCGGAGAACGGAAGGGGCTGCTACCACTCCTACACTCAAAACCTACTGTTGCAATGAACCTGCTCTGCATATACGTTATGTTAGATTCACTTTGTATCCCTGTTTAGCATACTTTGTATTTGCGCTAGGCCTACTCTGTACCTGCATTAGGTTTACTATGCTTACAGGTTGAATTTAATTTGCATCTGCCAAATTTTCTTTGTAGTTTCATCAAACTTAGTTTGAGGCCTCCTACACTGTACCCGCGTTAGAGCTACTCTGTACTGACGTTAAATTTAATTAATATCTGTCAAGTTTTCATTGTAGCCGCATCAAATTTACTTGGTACTCATGTCAAATTTACTTTATATTACTTTGTTAGACCTACTCTGTAACTGTTTAAACCCTCTGTGTCTACTTTGAAACTACTCCGAATCTAAGTTGAACCTACTCCTAATCTACACTGCACTTAATTTGCCACTCTTCAACCGCCCTACGGGAGAGTCTGCATTAACTTTGCATTGGGACTCCTGTCGAACATGGAAGCACAAAGTTTCTAAGTTACATAGCTACACACCATACTTTTTGAGTTATTTTAAAGTACCTATGCGGAAAATGTTGGGTATCGCCCGAGTCAATGCTAACAGGGTAATTTGTCCAACTCAAAATCAAATATTTTGATTGTAGCTGGCAATTATTTATATATATATATATATATGATGGCATTATTTTCATCCAAAGAAGCAGGCAAATCATATGCACTGCTTAGATAAATGATAACAAGAGCTATTGTTAGTAGCTATTCTTAATTTATTCCTACTGAATAAACAACAATATAGAAATCTGTCAAGCAATGATCTCCTGTCAAGATAAAATTTGGGCAAGCTTCCACTTTTACATTCAATTTCTATAAATTCCATTGAAATTTTATGATTCATGACTGTTGTCATCTGCACTGTTCATTCTGTGTCATTGCATGGTAAGCACTATGAAACAAATCAACTTGTGTAACAAATAGCTACATGCTTTTCTATCTGTGCAGGTGACTGCTGTGGCTATTGCACGATGAGTGCCTCGGGGACAAAAGTGGTCACCAGCATAACCTGCACCATGAATGATTCAGGTGCAGCGTCTGATGAATCGGGATATGCCACTGACAACTCCTGTGCCAACTCTTCATCACAAGTTTCAGGAAAAAGACTTGGACCCATCAAGCAATTGGACTCCATCAAATGTTACATTGAAAGGGAGAAGTTACTAGAGAATGACCATGCTGCTGAAGGTCATGAAGACAATGTTTTAGAAAATTTGTCGAATGAGTTTTGTTGCGGGAGTCAAAAGTGCCTAGGAGCAATGAAGTTTAATTCTCAGACTGCCCTTGAGGCTGTCTGTATGTGTGAAGGTAGTTGTGTACAAAATCTTTCTGCAGAATTGACCAAGAAGTGCTTATGGTCTGGAAGCTGCTCACCAAGTGTCTCAACATCCTCCATTCCAAACCTGGGTGGATGTATTTCGTTTTCATGTGCATCAGAATTTAGTGATAGCAGATCAATGCTTGACGATTATCGTCCATCATGTTCCCGGGTCACCAGCACTCCTTTTGGTAGAAGTTCAGCACTCCCGGATATGATACTACAAGGCAAGCACATCAGGCAGTCTTTTCCTTCCCTACACAATACTGAGTCACGATATTCTGCCAATGCAAGTCAGTCAAATAGTCCTGTACCTTTTCATCAGCTGCAAAAAGACTCTTACTCCTCTCTAGGTTCATTCACTTCAGATTATTTCAGCACAAGCAGCATTGCCACGTTGACCACACCTCCTGAGCTTCGAGTTTCTCCTAAAACACTACTTAATAGTAGTAACTCCATGGCTAGAGATAAAGTAAGCAAGTATTCTGTCTGGCCGCAACGGATGAGTTCTGTTGATGATGCGAAACATAGCCCTGATCAACCTGTTGACCACTCTTGCCAGTCTCTGCCTTCTGACAATAGACAACTTTTGAAATGCTCTTCATCTGTTGCCCTTCCCTGCAACAAACAATTGATAAATCAAGAAATTAGCTCAGACTCTGCCCAGCACTCCAGTTACTCTTCCAACTTGAGTGACTCATTTGCTACTACTGAACTTCAAAGCAGTTCTTTTCCAGGCCGTCATACAGACCATTTCCTGATGAAAGCTGTTACAGAACCAAGTTTGAAATTAAAACAGTACTTGCTGAGGAATGACAAAGATTTCAGTACTTGTGGTGAGAAGTGCATCAAATCATTTTGCAGAACCATAAATGATGAGAATTTGGAAGGAGTTGGTAAACTTGTAAAAAGCTCACCAGTTTCAGATGATGCTAGATCAAAAATGGTTCAAGATTATGAATGTCTTCAATCAAATCTTGATCTCTCAATTATTCAGAGAGCTTCTGCTACACCCATGCCTCCATCAAACAGATTGGTCAGAAGTGCTTCAAGTCCCAACCTGTCACCACAAACGAGTGTCAATGATGCATCCCGTGAAAAGGAGCCTTCCTGCCAGACCAGCACATCTAGTGAAAATTTATTTAAAGCAAAATTGGCTGCATTTTCATCTTTTCTGCTCTTGCCATCTGCCAAAACTCAATATTGTAATAAGAACTTCATGCAGTTTTCTCATTCATCATATGAAATCCAAAGTATCTCGGATCCATATCATCATGGAAGTGTTTTAAATAATCAAAATAAGTCATCACCTATGTTTTTATCTACTCCTGATTTATCTCATTCAAAACTAACATTTGAACATTCTTTACTGGGAAGAAAAATATATAACTTCTTTGGAGAAGCCGTAATCTCTCCTGTCTACAGAGGGAGCTCTATTGAACATTTCTCTAATAAAACAACTGATGTCACCAAACCACCCATGTTAATCAATGCTGTGACCAATCCACCATTCTCAATCATTGATGTGACCAATCCATCAATCGCAATTGGTGATGTGACTCAACCACTAAAACTTGCAGACGTTGTTGCAGAGCTGCCAAATAAATCTGATTCTCTGGTTGATGATGTTTGTTTCAACATACTGAGATCCGAGACCTTGTGTAAGCACACTTCTACAGATCACAATTCAGAAGAGCTGTATAGCACCTTACTAAGTCATTCTGATGACAGCTTAATCCTGCCTTGCCCAGACAACTGTAAAACGTATCCTTTTTCACCATCCTTAGTTCTTCACAGTAAAAGACATCCTTTAAATATAGCAAATGCTAAAAGAAACCTGGGTTTAAATGATCTGCAGCTCAAACAGGAGGATTGTACTAGTACAGACGTGAAAATTTCTCGCAGTTGCCATCACACGTGTGGTAATTCTAATATTTGTAAGCAGGAAAATTTTGGCAACAAAAATAGTTCAACTTCGCAACTTCTCTTAAATGGGAGTTTTATTTCACCCAAGTTCAAACTATTAAATTCGGGTTATCCATTTGAAGACTGCACATCCTTTGATGCGAGGCCATTGCAGCACATGAACAACAACGCGCATCACTTCTCCATTCCATTGACTCTATCTCCTTCACACCTGTCAACCAAGCCTCCAAGTGCCTCGGTCCTATTTCACTCCAATAGATCTTCTTCAAACCTTGAACTGGACCCGAATTACAAACAGTCCGAGCGTCAGTCTTTATTACACAATCGTTGCATCACAGCCACTGAAAGCAAGATTACCCTACCTGATAGCCATCTGTTATCCAGGAGGCCTTGTGTTGCGGGAAGAGACCTAGACCATCTGACTTTTAGTCAACACGTAGGGCATACGAAGGATAAAGAACAAGGAATTTCTGATCACACCAACATCTTTTTCACCCATACTAAATTGAACTCTGAAAGTGATCTGCCAAAGCTCCAAACTGCTCTCCCTGCAACTCATCCATTCAGTCGTGAATGTAAAAGGCTACACCAGCCTCTCCACCGCTTCAGTTTCTTGCCGCTGGTGACTGCTAACCCAGCCGTGAGGCGAGCGTCACTCAGTGTGGTGACGCTGCTGATGGAAGAGGCGCCCTACCTTCTGCCGGTTGTGCTGCGCTACCTCGCCCCGCGGGATCTGGTTGCTGTATCGCTAGCAGCCAAGCAGCTGCGCTCTGTTGTCATGGAGACGAGTTGTCTGCACTCCAAGATACTCAAATATGGCCAATCATTGCGGGTATTAGGAAAGGTAAGAGACAATTCAATGCAAGATGCTGTTGTTTTATAATCATTATTGTACATTTGTTAATTGCAATCAAGAATCCTTGGTTGACTATCAAAATGGTTTCATAACTTTCCCAGCAATGACAGAGATTCTAAATGTCACTAGGCTTTCAATCTACTTGTATTTGTGCACAACTATAGTTCCGGCACTTCAGCATGTTCTTATACAAAGCAACATTAGTCATGTTCCCAATTCCCATCGCTTTTATAGTTGTTCAAGTAGCCTAATATCTCAAGTGAATTTTATCTTCATGATTTCGAATTCAAATTTGTTTTTTTTTTGGCTTCAGGAGAATGTTCCATGCCTCGGCAAGACGGGCTACTCGTCAGGGCCTGCACCTCGCGCAGCTTTGAACCAGCTGAACATTTACCACAACGGCTGCTCTGTTGCCTCCGTCCTGCAGGCGGGCGACCAGCTCCCACCGAGAGAGCGGCTACTGCACGGCCCCGTGCCCACCCTCACCGGAAGGAAGGACGCAAAGAGGTCACCGCGCAAGATCTTGGGGGCTATCCAGTTAGCCGTGAGCAGCCTACAGGCGGCAATATCGCCCAACAAGGCAGCCATGCGGGTGCACGCTGCTAAGGCGGCAAAGCCACTCAAGGTGAGCGATGGACGAGCTATAAGGGGGCTGGCTAGTGCAGATACAAGCACTAGAAAGCATCCCTCAGAAAGGGTATTGACCGTCAGTAAAGCACACCTTACGCTGAACAGGCAAACAAACGTAGCATTATAGTGCTAGAGGGTCCGGCCAGGTAAATTCGTAACACCGGGGTCAGAAGTGAGATCGCAGATCAGGCACGCAACAGATCCCTCCCGCGCCATAGTAACTTGACCTCCTCCAACCACTGCCATCCCGTCCCTAAACTAGACGCCAGGGCGGGGAAGCATATCAGGGCAGTGTCAAAACTTATCCATTCACATCCATACTTCACTCACGCCATCCATCTACCAAAACTTTGGTCTACCTCTAGGCCTCCGTCCACTCGCCTCCACTTTCATCACCATGTGCCCGGTCATCTCGGAACTTGTTTATATACTCTTTCTTCTAACTTTGCCGTCCCCTTTATAATTCGAAGGACGTTATTTTTGATCCCATCTCTGTGTTACTCGAGCCATGCCCCTTAACAACTCTCCTAATAGTCGTTGCATATGTACATACACACACACACACATACAAACATACATACATGCATACATACATACACACACATACATACATATGCACACACAGACATACACACACACATACACACGTACACACACACACATACATACACACACACATACCCATACATACACATACATACACACACATACACATACATACACACAAATACACGCACGCACACGTGCGCACACTCATGCATGCCCACACATACCGGTTCCAACTATTCTCCCTTAGGGTGGCAAATAACAGCCAAGTTACACTCTTTCATGCAACCTTTTTTTCTACGACTATTCCTTCTCCTTCTTTCCATTCTTGCTGTTCTCATGCATGAAAGTCCCTACACCTAGTTTAGATCTCATGCATGGGTTCCACGTTTCCTGTCTCTTCTTCGTCTTCTCCCCTCAGCAGGTGTTGGAGCGCGTAGCCCGGCACCTTAAGAACTACTGCAAATCCTTGGGGCTCTGAGGCAGAGTAGGTAGTGTGTTGATTCTCCTTACTGCTATCCTGGGAGTGCTGGGACCATATAGCCTCAGCACCTTAGGAGTATTTGTACCTCCTGTGGCACCCGTACATACCATAGGCGTTCGCCGCGTAAAGGACTTTGACTTAGCGCAGTAGTAAACCTAACTCGAACATTGGGAAAATAAATGATGCAACACTGTTTGCTGGTTTGCCATTCGGCGCTAGAAGGACGGTGGCTACAGCGCGCTAGAAAGCCTCGTCACTCTGATCTTATCTCAGTTTTCTTCACATGAGACCTCAGGTACTTGGAACACTGAACTTCATCCAACAACTCGGCAAACAGCAACTGATTCAACAGCCAACTCCGCTCATTCACTCCCAACAGCTCAAAACCACGACCCATTACACTCACGTCAACCCCTCTAACCACTCCATCCCCGTAGATTTAACAACCTCCGAGACATATAGCGCAGCCTTGTCTCAGTTCTTCTTTCATTGTGAATCAAGCACTCGCCTCGCTCACATTTTTCGCTGCCAGCATAGTAACTCTGAACCACTTTTAGCAATTTCCACCCACTCCATACCGACGCAACGCTCTCCATAACACTTCCTGTTAACCCATCGTAGGCCTTTTCCCGATCCATGAAGGCTCAAAGCAAATCCTTTTCTCATGCAAGATAGCTACTTCTCACACTCTGTCACCGTAAAAATCTGATCGGCACACCCTTTACCACTCTTATATCATCATTGTTCTCCTCCAATTGCACCACATTCCAATCCTCTCGATTAACACTCCCGTACAATTTCCCAACAACACATAACAAACTAGTGTCTCTCCAGTCGCAGCTTTCATTTATATCTTCTTTGCCCTTGTACAGCCGAACAATGCAAGCACTGCGCCACTCAATTGGCATCACCCTCGACGCAAAACACCGATTCAGTAGCCTCACCAGCCATTCAACTATCGTTACTCCACCCTACTTCAAGCATTCAATCGCCTCACCATCCAAAACAAGGGCTTCCCTGCTTTCATCACCTCCACCGCCTCCTGCACCTCTTCCTTGGTAATGTCCGCAACAGGCCTCATTTCCAAAACCACTCACAGCAACAATGTCAGCCTCTCTGACATCCTCAACATTCAACAACTCGTCAAAATACTTCGCCCACCTCTTCCCGTATATCACCTCCCTCCATCAACAACCAACCGTCTTCCTCTTTCACCCCCTCTTCTTTCCCGGCCTTCCATTTTCTCATACTCTAAACCTCTTTCCAGACCATACATTTTTCTTGATATTATGGCACTACCACTTGCCCCACCTAGCAGCAGCGTTCTTCTTATTGGTAGGTATAATGAGGGAGTGGTCAGGGATGTGTATTAGAGTGTATTGAGAAGAGATGTGGAGCTGCTCGTCGACGATACTGCATTGGTGACGGTCGGAGTAGTGGTGTGGTGTAGGCTGATTAAGAGTATTTCTAAGTCTATGCGAGCGAAATTAGTGTCCGCGTTAGAGGAAGATGTTCTGTTTCAAGTAGCTACCTGGGCTGTTATGTATAAAATAGTGTAGGCGTGAAACGTAGGTGAGATGTAGAGTGAAGGATTGGTGTTTAGTGTTGGAAGCACTAAAGCGTGTATTGAGGTACAGGACCTTGGGAATTGAAGCAAATATAGGGTTATAGGAAAGTGTGGTTTTCCAACTTTGCTACATAGGGCTAAGGCGTGAGCGAGAAAGAGCTCATTTTTCTGGTCCTTCAAACGAATGGCCGCCGTGACGGATGGAAATGATCAGCTCGGACGATGTGCGAAACATAACAGGGATGATGAACGAGCTGAGAGTATATGCACGAGGTCTCAAGTGGTTTGGTCACACAAAAAGATGGATGATGTTGATTGGCTCTCACGTGCGCTGAAAGAGGGATGAAAAGATGTTGGTTTAAAGGGGGTTGATCTCAGAGGAGTGGACGCAAACAGGGAGGAAGTCCGAGGCATGGTTAATGGATGTATGAATGCTGTGAATAAAGGCGTTGAGAGACAAAGGAATCCGTGTTACGGAAGCATTAGAGCGTGCAAGCAAATATTTGGCGTGAGTGCAGAAAAATGGTGAATGTACGAGCATGACGCGGCTCTGAGGGCTCTCCCGCACTTGCTTGACTCCGAGAAACGAGATAGCCGATAGGTGACGAGGGCTAAGATTTGTCATGTAGCTATTGTGTGTGAGAGTATGGAGTTATGTCGTCGGCTTTTCCTTCTTGGAGAAGGCGGAATTTCGTCTGTACCAGTGTAGCTCATCCGCTACGTGCTAACAATGTTTACGAATCTTCCCACATGAAGACCTAGTAACTTGTCATGAAATCCACTCATTGTTTCATCGCTATGTTGCAATCTGTCGTTAGAGCTGACATCAACAGAGTGTCGACAGGTCCGGGAAATACTTGAACGCATCGGCTTTTTTTCTCGCGTACGGGAAGTCAAGGAAAACCCTGGGAATTTGTTGGTAAGACTGATGTACGGGAAAACTCATGTGATGTTTATGAATTGAAACCATCGATAAAGGCTGGGCGAACAGTGTGGCTGTAGGAAAGTGGAGGCCATTGTGGGATATCATATATTGAATTTGTTCCTATATTCTATATTTCTTGCATTAAGAGTGTCTGTATAATTATTGTATTTTTTGTTTGTTTTCAAAGTGAAACGATGCCTTGTGTTTTGCCATTGGTCAGGTGTAGGTGAAGAGAGAGGATAGCTAGGTAAATAGGGAGATCGGAATAGTTATAATTTTTGATGAGTTTTGATGAGGAACCATGTGCAGACTCGTGAGGCTCAGCATTCATGTATACAAAATGTGCGGGAAAATACGTTTTGATGTATCGGAATGTCTGAAAAAGCCCACGATTATTTTTCGCACAAAGCTGTCGACGTCTTGAACATTGTCTTTTTTTGTCCTTGCAGTGCAGCAAGAAGCTGTTTTTAAGCGGCAGCGGCTTGTCTGACAGAAGCAACAATGCCATCAAGAGCTCATCAGGCGCTGATAGCCATTCCGCTGACAGGTTCCATACCTCGCTTCCCTGCCAGTGCCCTCAGTGCTTGGCCGCCTCTCAGTGCAAGCGGCCACGCGCCGGCGCTGCGGGAACCACCAGCGCAGCATCGGGCGCCAGTGGGCAAATTTCCAGCGACTACTCTGACCAGGCACTGGACAAGACAGGTGACGACT
>SDVV010004345.1:0-20293 GCA_016164225.1 Gammarus roeselii
TGTGGAGGTGGCGAGAGAGCGTGCAATGAACAGGCGTGAGTGGAGAATGGTTGTGAATGTTTGATTTTGACGCTGCTCTGATGTGCTTTCCCGCCCTTTGCATCCCGATGTCGGGATGGTCGTGAGTGGGGGGGGGGCCCGACCATTATGACGCGGCGGGGGTAAACCAGTGAAAACTGTCGGCCCTGCTGCTGACGACGGTTCCTCGGTGCATTTGGGACCCAGAATGTAAGTTGAGGGGCTACCGGCCGGACCCTTTAGCACAAAAGAACTAAGTTGTGTGAGTGTGAGCGTATGAGGGTGTGAGTTGCGCCTTGCCGTCGGCCACCCCCCTTTCTGGGGGATGCGGCCTAGTGTCTGTATCTGTATAATATCAATGATCACCAAGGATTAAGATAAAATTACGGAAAATCTCACAGAAATCGAAGTGAAAAAATATTGCTTCGATAGCTCTAGTTTGAGTCAATGCTCAGATTCTGAATCATGAATCATGAGACCTTCAAAACAAAATCGAATATGCCAGCCTGCAGGTCACAGAAGCAGACCTAAATAATTGAGTTGAAAGCATCCTGCAGAGGACCGATGACGTCTCATTCTGTTGTTGCCGAATGGAGAACTGGCGTTTCAAAGAAATGACGCATTGCCAGAGGTCAGGAATGCGAAATTGGCCAAGATTGATGAATGGGCAAACAAAATATATGCCTGCACCAAAAGTTCGTCTTTACCTTAAATTTTTTGCCCCCAAATTTCCTGCCCCCTTCCAATCATTCTTGTTACAAGATTTGATACATTTTTTTAATTCATATAAGTACGTGGAAGCACATAAATCGTTTTTCATAGTTATTGCTCTCAGATTGAATGTTGTCGAAATATCGAGATGGTCATTTTTTTACCGGTGTTGTGGAGAAATTGTTTTTGAAATTTTCTGTAAATTTATTTTTGTCGGTTACCGCACGCCCTTTGAAAAAATATTGCATCGCGCTCCACTCCGCGATAAATGTCATCGACACACGCGTCACTGGTATCCTCCATACCCCTTTCCCACACACATACTCTACACACCAGCGCCAAATTCCTACGCCACTCACCTATGTCACACACCTACGCCACAAACCGACGCCACACACCTTCGTCAAACATCTACGCCACACACACACCTAAGCTATACACTTACGTGACAATGCTGCACCAACACCGCACACCACGCCACACGCCTACGATAAGCACCTACGTCACACACCTATGACACACACGTACGCCACACACCTTGGCTATTCATCTACGCTATGCTCCTACGCCACACACCTGCGTTACACACTGACCCCACACATCTGCACCACACACCTATGTCACACACTCATGCCAGACAACTACGTTACACTCCTATGTCACTCATCTACTCCACACATTACACCACACACTGACGACACAAACCCTCTCCATAAACCTACATCACACATTTACACCATACATTTGCGCCATATACCTGCGCCACACACCTACTCTAGACATCTACGCCCAGCCGAAACGCCACACAACCACGCGACTCACCTACACACACCTACGATACACACCTACACCACACAACCACTCCGCACTCCTTCTCCACGCATCTACGCTACCCACCAGCGGTACACGCATGGGCAAAGCACACATCAGGATAATTTGGCGGATGATGGTTTCAAGGAGCAAATGTTCAAATATTTTTCAATTCTTTATTCGGCTATGACAACAATGTTTTGTCATCAGCTGCAAAATAAAATAAATAGATGAGTGCAGCAAACATCAAGTGTTCTGCCTAAACCATTGGGTTGATCGTAAAGCATCCAAATAATTTTGTCTATTAGTGCTAGCATTACGTTTATTTTTCCAAAAGTTTCAGCCGCCGTCCTATTCACTACTCTCTTGGTAGCCTTCACTTTATTTGCAGCCCTAATTAAGCCACCAACTGCTGCATTTAACACAAGTGCAACTATACATTAGGGGACCATTCTCTCACACTCCCATGTGGTCCCATATCAATCCCTCCTAGCCCCTCATCAGCCTCCCCCACCCCTCCTCGCAGTCTTAATTCGAAACCCCATCCCCCTCCATCCCCAGGTGAGGTCAGCGGTCTGCTAATGCATGTATGGGATCAGCTTATAGGGTCAGCGTATAGGATCGGCGTACGAAATGGGTTCACAGAATGGGAGTACATGATGGGCGTACGTGATGGGCGTACGGGATGGGCGTACGGGATGGACGTAGGGACGGGCTTACGGGGTCATCGTACAGGATTGGCGTGCGGGATGGGCATAAGAATGGGCGTACGGGATGGACGTAAGGAAGGGGCTTTTGGGATGGGCGTACGGGAAGGTTGTACTGGATCGGCGTAGGGGATTGGCGTACGGAATGAATGTACGGGATGGGCGTACGGGATTGGCGTACGGGATGTGCGTACGGGATGGGCGTGTGAGATGGGCGTACAAGCTCGGCCTACGAGTTCACTAATTATACTAAGATGAACTTTGAAGTGTTGCCTAGAACACTATATTTGTGTGGTTCGAATAGAAACACAATGTTTGTGTTGTGTAGTTCAAAACAGTCCCTTAGATGGGATTTGTCAGCTACATTCATGTTTTCAACTTTGTACAAGGGATCAAAGAGTGAATGTGGCTGGCTAACCCCCACTTAGTGACTGTTTCTAACCACACAACCCAAATATAGTGTTGCTATTCGAACTACACAAATATAGTTTTCTAGGCAACCCTTCAAAGGACATCTCAGTATAAATTGTGACCGAGTTTCATTTACCATAGTGAACAAGCTAGAACCTACGTTTGCATGTATTGTTACCAGAGTGAGTCATGAATGAATCATCACTGAAGATCAAGGGTAGCGGGTGCCGACGGTTGGATTCGATAGCACTGGCGTTTGCTACATGGTTCGAAGCAACAATATCTTGTTATTTCGAGGAAGAAAGTGAAATCATTTGTACATTCAAGTTATATATGTTAAACTCATAAAACATTTCAGGTGCATGGATAGGAGACCGGAAACCGGGATTGCCTAAATTTAAAAGGATTTTAAGGATTTAAGGATTCATTTTTTTTTAGGTATGATGACATGTTGACAAAACGACAGAAATATCAGAATACAAAGATGATACGTACCAAGTCTTCGTCAGCGTGAGCTGTTCTGAAGACAAAATTTGCTACCAAGGGGAATTTAATATTAACTTAAAACTAGGGTTGAGGAGTAAGGACCAACCGACGGACATTGTTGGAGGACATCCTCTACTCTCCACTTTTTAATATGTCGAGACAGATGCAAGCATTATATTGGACCATTAATTTCAAGAAGAATAAGCTGAGTAAGTCTGATAACCTGTGTTTACTTTATCATGACTATTTACTGTTTCAACGGTCATTTACTTAGCTTGAGAGCAGAAAATGTCCGACATGAGGTTGTCGATTACATTACTCACACATTGTTTGGCGTACGATGGCACCAATTTGAAACTAACGGCATAGTTAGCATGACATATTAACATATGCACAGGTTCTAGTTCACAAACGTAGGTCTAGCACCATGAATTATAACCTCGGCTTGTCATAATGTCCACGACTACGAATATCGTCGCGAGCTACTTTTCGCAGCTCTGATCATATTAGTAGGTCAGAGGATTTATCCAGGACACAACACTTAATCGAGTTTTATGTTACAATGAGGGGCAGGAGATTTTATGATTTTTTTTTTCCAATCAATCGCTATGAGTTGGGTATCTCTTTGATCATAAATGCAGTATGATCGAAACATAAGCGATTTTTAAACCCAAAGATGAAACCTTCTTTAACGTTCCATTATCTTTCCGATTTCATGAGCTGTTCCGGGCTCGATGTTTTTAATAAGTCACTGTTACCAAAACACTGATGATAGAAAAATGAATGAAATAGTATTGTGACATTTGTGTGGAGTTCAAAAGTATTCCTCATATTTTTTCTTACTTTAACGCGATGAATGTGCTTTGAGTCAACGCTGACAAATCAAAACTTCTTATTGATTATTACAGCTTGAGAATATTTTTGACATGTTTTATTACAAAACAAACATGACTGAGTGGGGAAGGTGGGTAAGGAGATATAGAGGGGCATTGTTCGCTGGTGCTGTTTGGCTCTACTTATATTTTGTGAAATGAATTGCTTACAAAATACAGCTACGAAATGAGATATAGATGCGATGACAAGAGAGTTCATATAGCAATAAATATGTATGTCAAAATATTTAAATTTTAATCGAGTGGGACGTGGTATAGAGAAGCTTAGATAAAATACGGTGACTATGCTCCAGTGAGAGATATCTAGGTAACGCAATGTGTAACGAAAGGCATGATGCGAGGAAGTTTATTGAAACTTCATTCGATTAGATGAGGGTTGGAGTTTTGCATTAACCGATTTAATTATTGTCATTCACAAACTTGGATATGTACCATGTGAAATATAATGCTGGGTTATGGGACGCTAAATGGCTCGTTACGGAGTCGTTTTGCCATCATTTCGCCGAAAATGTGCCAGTGCTAGGCCAGTCATTGACATTTTAGACTCCCCTTTTACATTTTTTCGTCTATGCTATTAGCGATTCCTAATGCAAATATTTTGATAGCAAGTATTCTCGGGCCGAGTATTTTTCTAGCGCCAATTCCAGGAGCTAATTCTTCATTAGTTTTAAAAACATTGGCTGTGATATCGACATTCAGTAGCTTTTCATCATGAGCTAAATTTCTGTATGTTCCAGTTTAAAATTCCCCCGCGTCATGCAAATGTGAAGATGAACAAAATGTCCTGCACATCACAGCGCAATTATCTTGAAACTGATTACTCAGTCCGGCGACTAATACCTACCTCGGAGCGTCATGCTACACCTTTTTTGCTTTTGATTATGAACTATGTTCGAATTGCTTTTACCTATGCGCAAAACAGCTGCGAGCCAGGTAAACATATACTGAATCTGCAACAAGGGGCCTCAAAGGATCAGAAACTGTTAAATAAATTATTTTAGTGCTCACTGGGGAAATTATTTCAAACATTGTTTATAAGCAATCATATAAAGCGTATTATAAATCATTTATTCTTGTATCAATCATTCTCAGGTTGAAATGTCTGATGTGCGCATATTAGTTGGGCAATAGCTTGAGCTACACACAGTGCCTTCCGTCGCCAACCAGGGGTTCGCCAATGGCTGTGGGAGCCCGGAACTGTGTTGGAGTAGAGAAGGGAGGAGGTGTCAAGGTCAGACGTACTGGCTATTAGTAAAATGTTCATCCAAGAGACTCGCGATGAATCATTTCTCTGGGACCCTTCTTTATCTGCCGGCCCTCAATTGCCGATCCACATCTCCACTCCATCAATTTACATTCCTCATCGTTCTCTATCATTTCCCCTCCTTCATCTACCCTCGTTCGTCTTACATTTTTCAGCACCTTCACTGCCTCTCATCCCTCATCCCCTCCTTTCCTCTTTCTTCCCTCATTTCCTGTCACTCATCTCCTATTCCCATCCCTAATAGGCGTTTTGTTCAGCGCCCCAAAAGGATGGTCTCATTCACTTATCACGGAAGGATTCTTCCATTCAACTTTGCCAAGTCCTTCCAGAAAGAAATGGGATGCACTTCTTGCCTTCAAGAGCTGGCCAGAGTGGGCTGACGTCTGGTGGACCCATTGACGAGCGAACGCATTACTGCCATAAATGGGTTGGGAAGTTAATGTTTGGTGGAAAATCTGCGAGTGAGAAATTTTATATGCCATTGCGAAGGTATTTACCAATGGAAAATAGGGAATGATAGTAGTCTAAAATATATCAGTTTGATGTATGGACCTTACCGGAGGATCTCAACTGACACATCAGATAGCCTATTCTGACAAGAGTAGATCAAATGCATATTTAAAGAACTTTATTTGGAAAAGATTGGTTTGATGCCTATAACTACATCATATTCACGAATAAACATGAATGCATTCTATTTATTTTCTTCCTTTATTTTCTTGTTATTGCCCCGAGCAGACGACGAGGGATTGTTTATACACTCTCCCACTTGACATCTGAGGCGGCGATGGAGAGTCTAGTCACGAACCATCTTTAAATTGCAACAGGTTTTTGATCTGAAGTTATTGGAATAATACAGATACAAATACACACACTTGGCTAAATCCCCCATGATTTAGCTCACACTCATACTTTGCCGCCTTGCACTGAAGGGTCCGGTCGAGAACCCAACAACACACACTCTAGGTCATGAGTGCGGTCCGAGGTCCATATCAGCAGCAGGGCCGGACAGCGTGACTGGTTTACCCCCGCCGAGTCATGATGACCGGTCCCCCCACCCACGGTCATCCCGCTTCTCAACGAGACGCCAAGGGCGGTGAAGCACATCAGGGTAACGTCAAAAATTCACCATTCACAATCATTCTCAACTCACGTCTATTCATTGCACGCTCACTCGCTACCAACACATTCAAGTCTCTCTTTCCTAACGCCTGCTTCACACCACCCATTCACCCAAACTTCGGTCTACCTCTATGCCTACGGCCACTCGCCTCCGTCTTCATCACCTTCTTACCAATCTCCCTTCATCCATCCATACCATGTGCCCGACCCATCTCAAAACATGCGAATCCACTCTGTCCTCCAACTTCTTCACCATCCCCTTTCTGACACGCCAGTCATGCTCCTCAAACATTTCATCTCAAAAACATTCAACCTTCTTCTATCCTGTGCACTCACCCCAAGTCTCAGCTCCGTAGAGCGCAGTTGGGACAATTACAACCTCATACAACCCTATCGTTGCTTCCATCCCAACATCTTGCAGCTTATTGCACTCTTCAGTGCACCCAGCAGTTGACACCCCTCTTTCACTCGCGACTCCACTTCAGTTTCCACTAGTCCAGTTTTCTCCACATGGGAGCCCAGATTCTTAAAACACTGAACTTCTTCCAACAGCTCTCCATTTAGGAGGATACTAATTCTGCTCGCATCAACCGTCCTCGAGCATCCTATTACTTTACTTTTATCCATGTTCACTCGAAACTTCCTCCTCTCACACACTTTACCAAACTCATACACTAGCCTACATATCTTCTCCTCTGATACGGCGCAAGTAGCAACTGGCTCAACTGTCAACTCCGCCCATTCGCTTCCAACAGTCCCATGCCACGATCCAGTACACTCGCGTTCACCTTCCTGACCACTCCATCATGTAGAGATTGAACAGCCAGGAAGACATCACGCAGCCTTGTCTCAGACACACTTTCTCTGTGAACCAATCACTCACCTAGCTTCCCACTCTGACACATGCTCGGCTGCCAACATAGAAACTCTGCACCGCTTTCAACAGATTTCCACTCACTCCATACAACCGCAACACCTTCTACAGCGCTTCCTTGTCAGTTCTGCCGTATGCCTTTTCCAAATCCACGAAGGCCCAGAACACACACTTCCCCTTTGCGAGGTACTTCTCACAAACCTGTCTCATTGCAAAAATCTGATCGGCCCACCCTCAACCACTCCTAAAGCCACACTGTTCCTCTCCAATGGCGCAATCCGTACATTCTCTCTTTAGATCAGCAACTTACCGACCACACATAACAAACTGATACCTCTTGAGTTGCAACATTCATTTATATCCCCTTTGCTCTTTTACAGCGGGACAATGCAGGCATTGCACCACTCAATCGGTACAACGCCCGCCACAAAACAAATGATCAGTAGCCTCAGCCACCATTCTACAATCGTTATTCCACCCTTTTCCATGCACTCAGTCGCAAATCCATCCCCACCAGGGGCTTTCCCTGCTTTCATAGTTGTCATAGGCCACCACCGACCTCGCTTGCAACCAGTTCTCAAAAGCTCTTCTCTTCTGCGCCACCACCAGTTCGACCTCCTCGTTCCACCCCTCGCAGCCCTTCTGTTTGCACCCGCCTGCACGGCGCATACTACATATATTCCTCGAACATCTCAACGAAGCATCTCTGAACGTCTCCCATTCTTCCTCCACATCTTGCAGGTCATGCCCTCTCACGTTGTCATATTCTTCTCTCAACGCCCACTGGAACTCCTCTGCTCTGCTTTCACATTTAGCTCACGCATTTTATTGCCTCTCTTCCTCCTCCCACTCTTCTGTTTCCTTTCCACCTATGCTCCACTATTGATCTTCTTTCTATTAGCAGATGGTCGAACACTCCTCCACCCTGCCATCTCAACACCCACAATAAATGCTATTACGAATGTTATTACGTATAATATTATGAATATAACACTGTCATTACGAGTATTACACTGCTAGACTCGTAAAAGAAAGGGAAATGCAATTGAACAAAAGTCATAGATAAAAACATCTGGTACAAGATGAACTTTTCTCGGGTTTGTAGCATCAATCATAGTTCCCACTTCACTTGGATCAGTTGAAGATCACAGGCCGCTCATGCTTACCCTTGCAGCTGCCGCTGAATCTTATTGCGTGCACTATTGAACCACTTGGGTGCGGGCATACTATTTCAATATAGAATCCTTGAGAGCTTTACCTTATCACATGCAGAAAATCTGAGATACTCATAGTTCTTTAATCCTTTAAGTGTACAGTTGTTTATATGCAGTTTTAAACATGATATATTTTTACCATTGAGATTTGATAATGTCTATGGAAGTTTCTGAATTGCTGAGTCAGTAAAGTCGTCTTTAGAGAAGTAATCTATCAAGTGTACTTAGTTAAACTAAGTTTCAAATTATTTCGCTGTGATTACAAAATTCGAGAAAAAATTTGATGAAATTCGGCAGTGCTATGGTATGGCGATTTGGATGATTAAACATGTGGTTGGAGAGGATAGTAAAATAATTACGAGAGATATTTCCAATACTAAAATAAATGGAACATACAAAACATATGTAAAAAAATCAAAATGAGCAATAATATAATGCTTCTCTGCTTATACCTGAATTTTTGATAGATTGTATACGAATAAGTATGTGAGTTGAACTTGTAACGGATACAGCTGAGACGCTATGATATTTTGGTCATTACCGTAAATAAATGGAAAATTATTGTTGCGATTAATTTGAAATCATTCTTGTTGACCAGCCAAAGTGCAAGTAAGTGTATTCAATTAATTCCAGTAATATTCATTATACGTGACTACCAAATTAATGTTAAGTCAAACTTCATTTACAGCCAGAAAATGGTGAACAACTTGACGATAACACCAATTAAAAATAGATGATGTTTTATTACTAGTCGATTTTAAACTCGGTAGGAATATCAGAAAAGTTCAATTTTCGAGTGACTATTTACTTCGGCGCTGTACAAAGCATTGGAACAATACTTCTGTTAATCAATCACTCGTGATAAGAGGCCAAAATAAATAGTGAATTGAAGTTGGAGCTTATGGACGAATATTTTTATTTGCAGATACCGCCGTGTTTGACCAAAATTTGAAATGTATATAATAGGCGGCCGAACACAGGTGCATTGCTATTACTTTCAGAGCTATTACTTTCAGAGCTATTACTTTCAGAGCTATTACTTACAGAGCTATAACTTACGGAGCTATTACTGACAGAGCTATTACTTACAGAGCTATAACTTCCAAAGCTATTACTTACAGAGCTATTACTTACAGAGCTATAACTTACAAAGGTATTACTTAAAGAGCTATTACTTACAGAGCTATTACTTACAGAGCTATTACTTACAGAGCTATTACTTACAGAGCTATTACTTACAGAGCTATTACTTACAGAGCTATTACTTACAGAGCTATTACTTACAGAGCTATTACTTACAGAGCTTAATGTGGCAACATCGCTCAGCATTTGAAAGCATCATTCCCTCCAATGGCCACTAAATTTAAGTGCAACTGCAGGTTTGCGACTGTGATAATATCATCGCGATACATTATAACTGTTTCGGAAATGATCAGTATCATATAAACACAGTTCCTTTGGCAATTTAACATAGAGTGGCCAATACAATATATTTTTAAGTCCGCAGATGTTGAAATTGCATGAAATTGTTATTTATCAAACCTAGAAAGAGAGAAATGCAGTCTTTAGGTCGCTCAAAGTAGCGCCGACGATGACAGAGCTCAATGAGGCAGAATATTGTATGATGGTCCTAGCGTGTTGTATGCTGTTGTAGAAAGCTGTAGTGCGGTCGCAAATGCAAACAGTGAGACTTTTCCACGCGCCTCAAGTGTTTGGTGTGTTGCGTTTGACTTTTGATTGATTACATAACATATCTATCTTAATACACTGCATGAATAGTCTGTTCAGGTCACTAAAGTTGTAATCGTTGCCGGATTAGTTACGATGTCGTGATCTCCATAGTTTGAATCTAATAAGCTTTGGTCTTTGGTCGAGTCATGCTATTTAACGTTCAATATATTTGCCATTTAAGACTGTTATTAGCCTTTTGGGAGAGTATTTTTTCCTTACGTTCAAGTTATTTGCCAGTTAAGAACATAAATAGTTTCATTGCTGTTTATAATGAAATATGTTTGTCATTCATGATTTGAAATACTATTCATTTGTTTCAAATTTTTCAAAATTATTATTTGTTGGCCTTGTTTGCATTTCCATTTCATTTTCGGTCCCCCCGTTTCATTCTCTGTTCGTCCCAATTAATTCTCCGTCAGTCCCAATCTATTCACCGTACATCTCAATCTATTCTTCGTCCTTCCCAATCTTGTCTACATCCGTTCCAATCCCAGAAATTCATGAGGCTGAAGTGGAGACTTTCAATCTTTGTCGGATACTTTATGTACAACATTTATTGAAACTTTTATAGAAGCAACATACTAGAATGCAATCATTCTTACAGCCTTAGAAACGCTGAAAAAGGGAAGAATGTTTTCAAATAATTGTGATTCCGTAAAGATAAATGCATAACGTGTAATTGACAACAAATGAAATGTCATCCATCATGAAATCAGAAATGTCGTAATAACAACATTATACAATATTAAGAATGTTAAATAAATTGCAGATTCACTAGGGGATATAACATGAACTAATCAACATCAACAATACAGAGGCTGTATATCATTAACTTCTTTGATAGCCAACAATATGCAGATGGAATAACAATTCGGAACATTCATAACGTGATTTACTGAATAACTTGTCGACATCTTTGTCGACAGAACATCTGTTGCCAGAACTATTTGGTTCAGGTTAAGTAAATAATGTTTTTTTACTGAGGAGAAACGCTCCCGGTCACACTAAATGAATTTGGGAATAACTTAATATTAACCTAAGGACATCACGCTCACAATTTCACTATCAAACAGTTCCCAATTTCACAAACACATAGTATTTGTTCCCGTTTGCTGAACATATTGGGTTTTGTGCGGCTTCGCAATCTTTTTAGTAATTATCGTGCAATGAAATTAGCAAAGAAGGGGTTAGCATGTCTTGTATTAATTTCGACGAGATGAATGGCAATAATACACATATGTAAAATTCAGTCGCACTAGCACTGCAACGTTGCTGTATATCTTTCATCGAGACGTAAACCTGAGTGGAAGGTCTGCATACAATTTCGCATTATTCAACCGAAGGCGGGTTGGTATCCAGAGCAACGTGGGTATTTTGAATTATAATTTCAGATGCATATCATGCAGATAATATTTTTTTCTAAATAAATTAGGGTGATAATACAACTAATCAGCTGATCGTTTACATGATGCTGTTACTTACAGAGCTTGTTGTTCAATTTATATGCTTACACTTGCAAAACTCAATGCATTCCCATCAGTCCTGATGAAATTCTACAAATGCAATTTTGATAATATGGATAACCCCCTCCTATTGGCGCTATTCATTTCTCGCGCTTCCCATTCTCTCCCGCGTCTCCCTAAAGCGAGCCACAGGGTCATCGCCCTGAATAGGCTCCCTATATAAGAGATAATGAGCTAATCAACATTCGTCTGCATTGCTCGGGAATAAAGGGTCATATTGAGAGGCATTTGAACCCAGAACAAAAAGAAACCATAGCTGTTTCGACGCATTTATGTATGACCATTTAGATACATTTACATTTAAACATCGCGAAATAGTTTTAAACATATTTGAGGCGTTAACGAAAACAGTTGGTTGTCCATCACTTGTTCTGTTGCTGTATCAAAAGACTTCGAAATTTTGATAAAGGAAACTTTATCTTTGAAGTTCATTCAGTCGTTAAAAATGTATTACATTCCGTCGGTAAAATTGTCTAGGTGTGCAAATGAATGGGTTAATACTGTTCAGTGGAGGATGAATACGTTTCATTTGAAGGTTGGGAGTGTATGGGTAGTTTTAGTTCTGAGCAGAGGAACCAAGCTTGAAAAGCGTCTTGAACATGGTTCGTTAAGTTCACTTTTCATTCGAAGCAATGACATTCAGGGATTTGTTTTTATAATTGAATAAAAGTAATCCGACAAACCGTAAATAATTTTGATTAGTAACATGTGCTCAATCACACAATCCAAGAGTTCTGTCCATCCACCTAAATGAGACGTCAATCTCTCATATCAACCAACACGGCCTCCCATTCATTCGAGCACGGTCACTGTTAGAACATTCCGGCAAGGGCCGCATCTTCTAATTGACGGCCACTGCCGTGCCATCTACCGACACGGTCATTGTTGCAGAAATTGACGGCAACATTCGTATCTTCTGTTAACAGCACGGTGCTAGCGGGTCGCTATCCCTGGCGCTAAATTCTTTTATAGCTAACGTCAGATCAGCCCCTTTCATCTCCGCTAACTGCCTTATCAGCCACAAGTTGTTCCGACTACCTACCTACGGTACCATTTTTAACAGCGAACATTCATAGCGCTCCTCAGTCATACAAGCCACTGTCATATCTGCCAGTGACATCCTGCCTAAACTCTGTTTCAGCCCACGTCAGAATCAGCCATGAGGCGTACCATTTTACTGGTTATAACTTTATTGAAACTTTTCCTACCTAACCTAACCTAACCCGCAGGGCAAAGGTACGTATTTATAACCCGCGAGGCAAACATACGTATTTTTGCAGGGTACGTAATGCTGTTTTTTTAACGTTTTTTTATTGAAGTTTCATTAAAGGGATAACCAGTAGGTTGGTACGCCTGTTGGGTGTAAAGACAGTGGCAGAGATGACAGTGGCTGATTTTGAAGTGGCGGAAAATGCGTGCGGGCTGAAATATCGTTTAGGTCGAAAGCTAGTGTGATGAAAGGTTTTTAGTGGTTATGACAGTGTTCGGCCATGACAGTGATGTGAAGTGAAGTGGCAATAGTGCGCGTGTGCGGAAATAATTTTAGCGCAAACGCTGGGCTCCCGTGCTAGCTAATGAATACAGAATCTTCGTTTTTGTAAGACCCTTTTTCATCTACGTGTATTTTGCTCGCGTGTAAGAAGCACAGGTCGCGTGATTGCCCATTGATTGGCTGCATTGCTCTTTTCATTCAGAAATGATCCCGTGCAGCCCCGAAAAGGCTTTTTGTCGATATGTTGGAATGCACGAGAAGGTTTGGTCTAGTTTAATACCGTGAAACATCGAGGCACTGCACAGCGGCATCAAACACCGAGGCACAGCTTCACACCGTCGAACATCGTTGCTATGTTTCACGCCATGAAACACCAAGTTACTATTTTACGTCGTCAAACGTTGACGCGTTGTTCTACGCCGTCAAACACCGAAGCCCGGTGCTATTCCGTCAACCATCAAAGTGCTGTTCTAGGATGCAAACAATAGCCCTAAGCAGCAGCTGCTAGGTTAAGTCAGCGACCTGTGATCTTCAAGGGATCACTGTGAAGAGGAAGAGGGGCGAGGGCGGGGGATGAGTGCTGTGTCCTTGTTACTCTCGTGGCATTTTTACGTTGTTGCTGCTTATGTTGTTTCCGTTGTTGTTTTTGTTTTATGAACTATGATGCTTCAAACACGGGAAAAACGTTTCCCTTGTTATTGATGTTTCGATGCATATCTTCTGTGTAATTGCACTTTGCTTAAATTGTGCAACTTTAGAAGTGGTATTATATTTGTAATGGCATTTTTCCAATATTGAACCGTTGATGAAATATTAGCGTTCATTGTTTCTATAACTGCAGATAAAAAAAAATGGAAATGGTTCGTGTCTATTGTCTCCCTCGTCGCCTCAGACGTCGAGTGTAAGAGCGTATAATCGATCTTGCGTCTTCTGCTCAAGGAAATGACATGAAAAGGAAGGAACAAGATAATTAGATTACGTTTAGTTTATTCATGAAAAGGGTTTATTTTTAGGCGTCAATTCTATCCGTTTGATATAAAACTCATAAACTAAGCATTTGATCTAATCTTCACAGATTGGGCTCTCACACGTGTTAGTTGAGATCCTCAGGTAAAGGTCATACGTCAAACTTGTGAACATTAGGCTACTATCTTTCCATTTGTGTTTATGGTAATTAACTTACGAATTAATAACATATAATATTCCCCACTCCCATTTTCTCTACCAAATATTAACTCCCCAACACATTTATGGCAGTAATGTGTTTGCTGGTCGATAGGTCCACCGGATGTCCCCACTCTCTGGCAATCTCCTGGAGACAAAAAATACATCTTATTTGTTTTTCCTGGAACAACTTGGCAAAGCTGAATTTAAGAATACGTCCGTGATAAGTGAATGAGACCATCGTTTTTTGAGCTTAGAACAAAACGTTTGTACGAGATGGGAATCGAAGATGAGGGAAAGGAAATGAAGGAAGGGAGATGAGGGAGAGAGTGAGAAAGGGGATGTTATGGAAGGGAGCTGAATTACAAGGGATGACTAGGGAGAGTAGATGAAGGAGAGGAAATGTGGAGGCGATAAGGAATTTAAGTGAGGGTGTGGAGATGATGATTGGTAAATGAGAGTCGGGAGGTGAGGAAGGGTCCCAGAGACAAGATTTGGTTGCGAGAGTATCCGGGATGAATATTTTACTAATAGCTAGTACGTCTGTCGTTGACACATCCTCCCCTCTCTACTCCAACATAGCTCCGGGCTTCCAGAGGCGTTGACGCCTCTCTGTTTGGCGACGGATGATGAGGAAGTGTCCCCTCCCTCTTCTACTCCAGAGCCATTAGTGCACCCCTGTTTGACGACGGATGATGAGAATGGGTCCTCTCTTTCTTCTACTCAAGAGCCATTAGCGCAACCCTGTTTGGCGATGGATGATGAGGGAGGGTCGCCTCCCTCTTCTACTCCAGAGCCATTAGCGCACCCCTGTTTGGCGACGGATGATGAGGAAGGATCCCCTCCCTCATCTACTCCAGAGCTATTAGCGCACCCCTGTTTGGCGACGGATGGTGAGAAAGGGTCTCCTTCCTCTTCTACTCCAGAGCCATTAGCGCACCCCTGTTTGGCGACGGAAGGCATTGTGTGGGGCCCAAGCTATTGATTTGCTATCAAGACCCCTTTAATCATTCTGACCTGGGAATTTGATCAAATAAGGGGAACAGGAAAACATTTTCTTTGATACACCCTTTCCGTTGTTGTTAAACTATGATCAGATTTATTGCTCATTGTTTCAGTTTCAGTACATGTTTAAATGATTCGCAGCTGTTTTGCACTTAGGTGAATGCAACAGAAACATAATACATGATCAATTACATAAATGAAATAGCATGATGAGACTTATTCCCCTGAGTGAGTACTTCGTTTAAGATAGCCGCTCTGTAGTTTGTAAGCGGTTTAATCAAGGTTGAGCATTGGGTAAATTCTGTAGTATTGTGAAAGACTGCTGATGTCGATATCAAATGCATTTTTTACAAATTAATAAAATGCGCTTATGGAATAAGCGATGGAACAAAACAGTGCCTGGAATGCCTGCCATCAAAATATTTGCATGAGGAGTCGATAGTAGGAATGCAACAAAAAATTAATTTGGTGAAATGGAGTTGTATACCCAAATGTCCCTGACTGGCCTACCACTAGCACATTGTAAGCAAGATGACGATAATATGACTTTGTAACGAGCTATTCAGTTTCTACTAGCCCGCCACTGGCCAGTGACGGCTTGTTGATTATAAGGGAATGTACATCCAAAGGCAGACTCAATGATGTTTCATTGGAGGGTATGTAGTGCTTGTTATTATAGTTTTCTCAATCTTTTAAGCACTAAATATCCCGCAAAATTCCTCTTGCCATATCCAACAGATATTTATAGCTGCAATTGAATCAGGTATTCTGAAGGAACGCAAACCCTCATCTAATGTATTAAAACTTCAATAACATTTCTGTCATCGTGCTTTAATTTTACGTCGATTTGCAGATATATCTCCCTCAAAATATCTTATCCAAGCCTCTCAATAGCACATCCCACTCGACTCAAAATATTCTATTTGACAATCATAGTTATTATTGTATGAACTCTCTTTTATCGCACCTAGCTTCATTTTTACTGGTGTATTTTGTAGGCAATTCCTGATAAGTGTAATGACCGCCTTAAAATTTTCCGTTGAACAAATTAAAGTCGTGCCGCACCGTAAAATGCCTCACCCAATCCTCTACTCCCCCACCCTCACTCTTTCTTCTCTCCGGTCGTGTTTGATTCGTGTTAAAACATTGCGAACACATTCACTCGGTGTAAGTATTCGTGATAAAACATTGCGAACACATTCCCACGGTGTGAGTATTCACATGTGGGTGAAAGAATCCGCAAAAAGTTTTGCTGTGTCAGCGTTGCCTGAATGCATGAAATTTATCCGCGTGATCGGAGCAGAGGCAGTAAACTTGTGGCCTTTCGGTATTACAGGTACGACAACAAAAACAAAATAGTATCTTGCATTTCAGTAATTTAGAGGAATACATACTAGAGGAAAATGGGTTATGGAATATGGCAACAATGCGCGAATTTTAAAGCACAACTTTAGTTAATGTTGTGCAATGAAGTCAGATAATCTGGGCTTTGCAAAGTTTGAAAACAAACAAGCATCGTTTGTTATTTTATTATGCTTAAGAATATGGAAAATTCGAGAGAACTTGCCAACAATTTCGTCGGCAGACCATTGAAATATTTTTATTATTCATCAAACCGAAGAGAAAGTATCAATTTTCTTGATGTGAAAAAAACAATCTAAAACGGATTGCACTCAATTATGTACTGGAATTTATCATTACTCCGGTCGCAAGGTGCTGTTTATTGTGGCGTCGATGTTGGGAGTGACGCCACTATTCCACCTATCCATATTATACCTTATTTCAATGATCTGTCACCGCTGGCTACAAGAATTTAAAGTTCAACTTTTAATACATCGGATTGTCTACAAGCATACATTTGATCTAGTGAAAAAACTAAGTGTCAATATCCAAAATTTGGTCACCTTTCTTGTCCAAATTCAAGTTAATTATTCACTGAAACTGTCCTCATTACCGCAATCACGAGTCCCATACTTTTCAAACGATTCGACAAAAACGCATACTCATGTTTTCTTATTCATTATATATTATCAGTATAGTTTATCAGCAATCAATCAGGTCCTGTTATCATCCACCTTTCTTCTTCTTGTCTCGTTCAAAACCAATCTTCTTGGTTCATGAACAAATTCTGGACAGTAAACTTGTTTCTTCGTTTGGCATTAAAGTCATCGTTTTGATCAACGAATTGCGTATCAAGTAAGCGGGCTTGAGGTTCCAGTTTAGGATTCCTGCTCGGCTTCATTTGGAATTTCACGACGCCTTTGGTTAAAATATTTGATTACTAGTGTTTCAGTTAAAGCTCAAGCCCGTGTCGGGCCAGTAGGTAGCCACAGCTGTCGGACCAATCTTAGCGCTGGCCCACTACCGAGAAAAGATGGCGCTAGCTGTCCAAATGTTGCTTCCCTTGTTCCCGCATTATTGCATTCCAAATCCCGCCCCTTTTCTTCCCCCTCAGATCTCCTAGCGTACTTGCATCAGTCGCGGTAGAAAGGGAAGGTATTATTTAAACAGCAGAAGGGGGAGGTTGAAATGTCTTGACTTTTGCAGAACGATACGCTACTGATTCCTCATATCCAATAATACTAGAGGCTGTATTGCGATGATCTCTTCTGGAAAAATTTAGTATTATTAAAATACTTTTCTGGACCCAATTGATGATGAACGTAATATTTACGATATCCACTCGAACACTTGGCTCACTTGTTTGCTCTATAATTGTGTAGTAAATTGTAAATATTTCCAGAGAGTCACACCGTAAAAGTTTCTTTAAAAATGCATTGAAATTTATAATTTCCGTAACATTGTTTTATTCTGTGATTGTTCGTGCCTCAAAATTTTATTTCTCATTACTAGTCGTTGCATCTATAGAAAACCTAAATTTGTTTGATCGATATCAGACTGTTGAGAAAAATACCTCCTCAGCTCGTTCGTGTCGTTCGTGAAAGAAAAATTAATAAAACCGATACAAATCAAACGCCTTAAAAGGCATTTAGTTGCATATTCGAATCTAACTAATGTGACTTATAAATTTATTCGTTCCACCACAAACTATGATTACCTTGTGACAAAGTATATGGATGCAAGTTATTGAACAGGCCATTTGCAACATATGTGCAATGTAAACTGAACTCGAGGTAGGGTTAAGTGATCCTTGGACAGCCACGAGGCTCTCTAGGGATCATTTAGCCTTGAGATCGTGAATTTGCAGGTTCTGCCGTTTTGTGCATCAAATTTCGTTACAAATAGCACAAAATTCCGATTGAAACAATTTGGAACGATTTGATCCGACATACTTTTTGGAATCGCATGAAATCTCCTCTCTGATTTTTTTTCGCTTTTTTCTATATAAATGGATGGTTCGCTTCAGAGAAACTGTTGTAAAACGGGTTGTGAAACGGGTAAGCCAGTGGAAGCTGTCGGTCCCTGCTGCTGACACTGATATCGGAATTCACTCCTGATACAGAGTGTGTGTTTCGGGGTCGTGGCTTGACTGTTTAGTGATACAAAGATATGTTTTGTTATGAGTGTAATTGCATGAGAGAATTGTGAGATGCGTCTTGTCGGCGGCAACCCACTTCTGGGGAGAGCCTTGCGTCTGTATGTGTATAGTACCCTTTATCTGAGGCAAAAGAATACGCCGAGATGGTTGTCAACAAATCCTGATGTCTACAAATTTGAGTTAATTAAGATATTCTAAATATACTCCTAATCATACAAATAATAAATACCTGCTGACAATAAGATCTATCCTTTTAACGAACACAAGATAACACAAATCCGGTGAGAACACTCATTCATATTAATGAATAAACATGAGTGCATACATATATAACAAGACCAGAAGTTTATGTTTTCATTGGACGTACAATACACTTACATAATGGTCATCATATAAACAAAATTAGGTTTCTTAATATGATACTTTATTTGATTTAAAATTTATTGCTTATTTCTTGTATACATACATAATCTGTTGGCGAAGAGAACTGCCGGGAAAGTTCTAAAATATTTTTTTGTAGCCTAAAAAAAACAGGATAAAAATGTCATCACGTCTGAGTTCCCTTAACTTCCAAAAAACATTTTGAATATTGGTGTTAATTGGAAAATGAAAGTAATGATTCATCTGTATACGTAAAATAGTATTTTGTCTACGTTACTAAGGAACCGATATATGTAATCAGCTCTTGGCTGCCTGCAGAATATAATGTTGCGTTGTCTATCCTCGTCTCAGACCGCATAGCTTTAAAAGGTTTGTGTTACTAACGCTAAAAGGTTTGCCTCGTCCCGTCATCCGAACGGTTTCTGTGAAGGCGCTTCTGCGTTATAGCCGCTTCAATATTAAGTGTGATGTTGTTTCCCACTAGAGTGATGATGGTGGCTTTGGTTAGGGGCGACAAACATAAGTGGAAAGGGATGTTAAAAGTGAACGAAAAAAGCGAGCATGGACAACACTGGAAAGCTTGTCAGCCGCTGGTCGTTCCTAGATGTCTGTAACGATAACTCGGCTCTACTTGTCTGAAATAATATGGCGACTCCCATCTGGTTAGGAAATCTGCGAATGCCTAGATTTGGATTGGTGTGATCAACAATTACGAAATTAACACTAATTTTTATATTGGTTAAAATTAATTGTGAAACAATAATTTGTTCAACTTTATTTATCGAATGAATTTTAGGTTTTTTATCTCAAAATGGATCTATTCGACGTTGCAACGTTTAAATAGATCTATCAGTGAATAATATACTATGTCAAGAACATGTAATATCGTTTCCAAACGTTTTTCAATTAGATTATTCATCAAGGTTTTCCGATAGATGATAGCCTAGAATCTTTCACTCTCTCTCTCTCGCGCTCTCTCTCTCCATAT
>SDVV010004346.1:0-20293 GCA_016164225.1 Gammarus roeselii
GGCCTAGAGGTAGACCGAAGTTTGGGTGGATGGATGGTCTGAAGCAGGCGTTGGGAAGGAGAGACATGAATGTTGAGGTGGCGAGAGAGCGTGCAATGAACAGGCGTGAGTGGAGAATGGTTGTGAATGGTTGATTTTGACGCTGCTCTGATGTGCTTTCTCGCCCTTGGCATCCCGCTGTCGGGATGGTCGTGGGTGGGGGGGGGGGCTCGGCCACTATGACGCGGCGGGGGTAAACCAGTGAAAACTGTCGGGCCCTGCTGCTGACGACGGTTCCTAGGACTGCACTCGGGACCCAGAGTGTAAGTTGAGGGGCTACCGGTCGGCCCCTTTAGCACAAAAGGGCTAAGTTGTGTGACTGTGAACGTATGAGGGTGTGAGGTGCGCCTTGCCGTCGGCAACCCCCCTTTCTGGGGGATGCGGCCTAGTGTCTGTATATCTGTATCTGTACCTCCACAATTTTCCTTCGCACACATAGTCCCAATACTGCATCCTCCAAGAAAGGGGGAGACATCTGGCTGCTCCACGCATACCAAATTTTCCTAGTATTTATATAGTATATTATAACTAGACCGCTATTTATATCGTATATTGTAACTTGACCGCTTCTCCCTAACCAGGCTCAGCCGAAGCACCTGTCCTGCATTGCGGTGTCCGCATTTCACGTGGCGTGCGAGGAGATGGCGGCTATGAGCGGGGTGGCCGCGCCTTCGAGAGACAGCGTGAGCGTGATCAGCCAGAGCAAGTGCACCTCTGGGGACGTGCAACGAATGGAAGACATTATCCGCACCAAGCTGGAACTTAGGCCGGCGCCGTGTGATGCGGAGCAAGGCGAGAGGAATGGGCCGGGAGGGCAACGCGACCTGCCCGTCACGCCGCTCGCCCTGTTAAAGTGAGTGGCGTGAGAAGACACGGGCCTGGCAACAAAATGTTGTCAGTGGGGAATACACCTTTCTGGAGTTAGATGCAAGTAGTTACTGGAAGTAGTCAATAAAATGGAATGCCCTCAAACGCGATCATTTTCGAATTTTTTCGTTAAACAATTGAAGGGAAGGCTCTTCAGAGCAGCGTCTAACTCCTCATTCTCTGTCGTTCTCCATTCCTTTTCATCTCTAGCACATACTAGCGACATTTTCACACTGAAAAAGTTCACACTGTTTGGTTAATCACTTCAATTGCCGTTTGTCGAAACAATCCCAGAGACAGACGATGACATGTCGATGATTTAATGCAGCAGTGGCTGCTGGTTTCACGTTCGGAGTCCAGTGCACTTGTAAGCCTTCCACACTCTAATCTAATCTAGTAACCTGACCGCACAGTTTTCAGATTAGAAGGCATAATTTTGAATACCATGGGTTCCATAGAACTATCAAGTTTTATGTGGAACCATGTACATCACTCGAACAGGTGTACCAAGAATTTGATGTGCATTTTGGAATTAAAATATGTTTCGTAACAATACCACGAGGGATCTCGTGAATAAACATATTTTCTTTATTTGTCAGATTCTAAGCCATGACGCTGTTAACCCTCGATTAATTTCTCCTCAGGCTGCTATACGCGGGTCACTGCCAGCTGTTGGCGCAGCACTTCCCCAGCCAGCGCCCCGAAGTGCCGCCCCTTCTTCCCTTAGCTCACAAACTGGAAGTGGTGGTGTGCGACACTAGGGCCGCCAACTGCCGCGCTTCGTCCCTCGCTCTTACTCTGCTCAGGAGGGAGCTACTCGCACCCTGTAGCGGCCTCGCCCCCGACGACGCCACCGTCGCCGCTCACACCGCCTGCCTGCAGCCACTCATGACCCTATGCAAGGTAGGCACCAAAAGCCACTTAGATAACCCCCACCATAGGTGAAAAGAAGGATGATGATGAAAAAATATGAGGCGCATATGGCCGCTGTCACGATATTTCTCTAGCCAGCCCTGGCTCTCTGGCTGCTGTCAATATGCCTTCTCTGGCCAGCTATATCACGCTCTAGGTTGACACCGATTCACCTGTTTTGGGAGGTTTGGTTCAACTCCTGTCCCCGGAACTTGGACTTGTAAATTCACTGGAACAGACCTTTAGCGTAGTACGTTCATATGGTGGTGAAAATGGACCTGTGAGTAACTCCCTTCTATTGGTTTGTGTTGTTATTGCACCTTTGTAATGATTACAATACGAACAAATAACGAGCAAATTTGTGCATTTGTTAGTCCATTTGCCTATTCTAATTTGTGTTGCATTTCAAGTATTCTTTACCTAGAACCCAACATCGACTGCAGTGCATTAGGAAGCCTTGGCACTCTAATCTTTACCCAATAGCCCGTGTACTATCTACCTGTGTTTCCTCGGCTGTTGCAGGTGAACGCTAGCATGATCTCGAGATGCGAGCAGGTGATGGAGTTTGTGCTGAAGAATTACGACTGTCCAGTCAAGCCCAGCACTGCCCTGTATCACCGACAGCGGCTGGTGTGGAAGTTATCCAACCGCACCCTAAGACAGTTGCGTCCTACGGATAAACTCAGGAGGCACCAGAGGTTAGTTGGACTACCTGCAGCTTGAGGTGGCGTGTGCCGTTATTGTACTGTCGGTACTCCTCCATGAACAACGTACTCTGAAATGTCTGACGAGATCTTGAGAAAATTCGGTTCGATCTTGAATTTTATCCCTCTGAATCATACAATTTTTGATATCGATTGGTAATTTTTCAAATCCGTGCGTATTCTGTTCATGTCACTACCTGTACTGAACCGTTCCTCATGTCCTCTGTTCACCTCAGACTTGAGCCAATCACTGAGTTTGTGTCTCCGACCTTCACGCGCTTCCAGCGAGGTCTCACCCACTGGCCTCAACCATCCGGCGGCGAAGACGTTACGTTCGAGGAGGACGACGACCACGACTACTCCAAGGACCACTTTGACTTCAGTCTGCTGCCTCCTGTTGCGAAAGGCTGGAACGGAGACGAGAGTGCCTACCACTCCAAGGAGGCCGACAGTGACGAAGAGTGCATCGAAGCGATGCAGGTTGCTGGCAGCGATGATATGCTAATCAGCAGTGGCTGTGAACCACGGCTGCAAGGGGCACAGTGGGTTGAAGGTCCAGCCGAGGATAGGGACGCTGATGTTGCTGGCGAAGAGAGCATGGACACTGGGGAAGAAAATGATATTGGTCATGCCGTTTCAAGTGAAGGCGACTTCCATGACCAGAAACAGCGTGCATGTGACGGTGAAGTTTCCTCCGAGGTCGTCATGGATGAAACTTCTGCTGATCAGCAAGATGTGCACGCAACGGCGCCTGCGTCTGGTGCTGCTACCCACCAGCCAATTGCCGGGTCAACAGCCTCTACCACATCTCTGCCAAGTTACTCTGGTTGTATCAGCAACGACAAAGAAGAAAGCTACAGCCAGGTTGCCAAGAAGATGAAAGAGGATGTTGCCAGTGGAAAATCTCCCAAAGTTAGTGATGTGGCTCGTCGAGCAGTGTCCACCCTTCCTCCCGCTACACGCTTGTCCCCATACAATGCCCTTCAGATCTCCCCGCTGTCCAAGATCACTGTCACCCCCGCTCCTCCCTCGTCTGCAGTCAGGAGGAACCTTACCAGCTTACTGACGGCGCAGTCCGCTGATGAAGACGAAGACGCGGTAGGCATTTCCTCATCTTCTGCCTCGTCGTACTATAGCTACCACCACCGCCGCGTGTTCGGCATCGTGAACCTCGAGCATCCCGAAGGAGGCGCTATGGAAGAGGGCCAGCTGCCTCTCTCTGGGTCAGGTTCGGCTCGCTACCCCATCACTGTCAAGAATGCCAAGAGGAAGAAGCAGCTGTTGAAGCTGCAACTCGTAGCACAGTTTAGGTTGGACAATTCGTCCGACTCAGAGATGCCTTCAGAGCATGCATCATCGTCCTCAGAAGAGGAAATGGACTCTGATTACGAAAAGGAATTCCCACCCCTTCCTCTGCCTCGCTCACCGCCCCACCGACGCCTCACCACCACCTCCACCACGGCTGCACTACTCCGGGTAGCTCCTCCCTCCACTGCCGCTCCCATCATCATCAACAAAAAAAACAAGAAAAAGAGCGACGTTCCTTCGCCGTACGCTGCCAAAACCAAGGCTATGAGGAAGATGCACGCCTCCCGTCCCATGGTCGCGGCACAATAGACGCGCTTCTCGTGGCATGGTAGTCTGCCTGCAACTCCACATTCTGGTGTTGCAGGCAGTCACAGGGTCTCGTTTTCCCTGTCGTCATCGCATGTGGTAATTCGTAACACAGCCATCAAATTTTGTTCATGTAATTCCGCGCAGTGCCTGCACTGTCCCGCTGCACAAGAGCAAAGGAGATAAAAATGGATGCGGCAACTAAAGAGGTATCAGTTTGTTATGTGTGGTTGGGAAGTTGTATGTGAGAGTGCTGATCAAAAGGATTAGAGAGTGTATGGATTGCGCAATTGTAAAGGAACAGTGTGGCTTTAGGAGTGGTAGAGGGTGTGCCGATCAAATTTTTGCAGTGAGACAGGTATGTGAGAAGTATCTTGCAAAGGGAAAGGATGAGTTCTGGGCCTTCATGGATCTGGAAGAGGAATACGACAGAATTGACAGGGAAGCACTTTGGAGGGTGTTGCGTTTGTATGGTTCAGAGTTTCACTTTGGAGGGTGTTGCGTTAGAAGCGGTTCAGAGTTTCTAAGTTGGTAGCCGATCATGTGTCAGAGTGGGAAGCGAGGTGAGTGATAGGTTCACTGGGAAAGTGGGTCCGAGACAAGGCTGCGTGATGTCTCCCTGGCTGTTCAATCTCTAAATGGATGGAGTGGTCTGGGAGGTGAACGCGAGTGTGCTAGGTCGTGGCTTGGAGCTGTTGGAAGCGAATGGGCGGAGTTGGCATTTGAGCCAGTTGCTGTTTGAGGATGATACGGCGCTAGTGGCGGATTCAGAGGAGAAGCTATGTAGGGTGGTGTCTGAGTTTGGTAGAGTGTTTGAGAGGAGGAAGCTTCGAGTGAACGTGGGTAAAAATAAAGTAATGAGGTGCCCGAGGACTGTCGATGGGAGCAGAATTAGTGTCCTCCTAATTGGATAGTTGTTAGGAAAAAGTTGAGTGTTTAAAGTATCTGAGCTCCCATGTGGAGAAGACTGAACTAGTGAAAACTGAGGTGAAGTCGCGAGTGAAGCAAGGGTGTAAAGTGTTGGGTGAACTGAACAGCGCAACGAGCTGCAGGACGTTGAGGATGAAAGCAAAGAGAGGGATGTGTGAGGGTGTCGTTGTCCTAACTGTGCTATACGGAGCTGAGATTTGGGGGGTGAGAGCAGAGGAGAGAAGAAAGTTGGATGTTTTCGAGATGAAATATTGAGGTGGAGGAGCATCATGGCTGTAGTGTCGCTAACGATTTGGTTCGAATCAGAACGGGGATGGTGAAGATGCTGGAGGACAGTGGATTCGCGTGTTCTGAGGTGGTTCAAGCTCATGGTGAGGATGGATGAAGGGAGATTGGTGAAGAGGGTGTTGACGTAAGCCTAGAGGGAGATCAAAATTTTTGGTGGATGGACGGTGTGAAGCAGGCGTTAAGAAGGAGAGACGCGAGAGAGCGTGCACTGGTTAGGCGTGAGTGGAGAATGATGGTGAACGGTTGAGTTTTGACGCTGCCCTGATCTGTTTTCCCGCCTTCGGCATATCGTTGAGAGACGGGATGGTCGTGGGCGGGGGCCCGGTGATCATGACGCGGCAGGGTAAACCAGTCACACTGTCGGGACCTGCTGCTGACACTGACCTCGAACCGCACTCGTGACCCGGAGGGTGTTTGACGGGGTTCCCCGGCCGGGCTCGTTTGCTCAGAAGAGCGAAGTTCTGTGAGTGGGAGAGTGTGAGGTGTGCCTTGCCGTCAGCCACTCCCATGCTGGGGGATTTAGGCCTACTGTCTGTATCTGTAATTCCACTGCATGACGAACAGAAAATAATTTTTACGCGTAATCTTGGTGTCGGTTTGTTTGTTGGAGATGGGGCCCGTAACTTAGGTATTGGATTTTGTTGGGTCGTGACGGGAACGCATAGAAAATGAAATGTCCGTACACTCCGACGATCACCTAACCTGACCCGAGTTGCGGGCTCGCTCTTAGAAACAAAGGACAATCATCTTCACTGCTCCGTTAATAGTGCATATCATATCAGTTACTGCCGTGTTCTGGCTTCCAATGAATTTATTATGCCTATCCTCACCCAACAAATATTTCATTTTTATATTCAATCCAGTCTATTCGCTGCACGCACTTCTTGTGTATCCGAATTTACGCAACATTATTCAATTAATATCACCCTAGTGTCTGTATCTGCATCTGCTCATTCGCGGTCTGTATCACCTTCTCATTCAAGTGCGTATTCTCACTCTTGGTGTTGCGAGCTGGTCACCTGACCATCGCTCTACTTCTGCGTAACGGTCTTTATTGATCCCTGCTTTTATCGGCCTGATTACAGAGCTACCCTCGGCGACACTGTTTTCCTCCCTTAAGTTACTGTTCACCACTACGATAGGTGGTGGAGCCTGCCCCTATGTTCGTCTGTACGTTCATGAGCCGGTCATATTGCTGTTCGATAGTCGCGCTGATCTGGACGGCTGGCCATGCATCAGCCGTAAGCGACCAGCATTCGCTGGTCGCTTGCGCTAGCAACATTGAGGCGTTTAGGTTAATTTTATGTACCTGTCTATTTATTATACACGCTGATGATTGCAGCCTAACAAGATCATTTCTGTTTGGATCAGTGATAGTATAGCTATATGTGCTAAAAGTTTTAGTGTACACACGAAGCATTTATTGTGATGAGTGTGAGCCCTCCCATGTTTGTTCTGCGAACGATACCATGGAATGAGTTCGTTACTGACATTTTTGTTCTGCAATGTCAACGGATCAAAAATGACTTGTTCCGGAAGTGACGAAAGGATATTTCATCCTATATTTATCGGTCATCGATGAACGCTACAGTATTCACTGGTCATATGTTCACGCAATAAGACAGACACGCTTCTACTCTAATTGTTGTTAGAAATGACTGCAGTGCATTTGTCTTGAAGTTTATTTTTGAGCTGCCGTAGAAAACTGAAGTACCTTGTATATAGACTATTGAAAATCCATTGAACGGATGCTTTTTTGAAAAAGCCTAAAACAAATTGTGCAAGGAAGAAAATTAGTCAAAAATATCTTACTTTTAAGTATTTCCTTTAAGTATAGTTCACTAACTAATTATCTATCATTCTATTTTGACATGATTTTGAAATCCTCGTTTGTATCAAAGGAGGGTGTCGTTTATTTCAAAGTTTTATTTTTTGTTTCTTATACTCTGAAGACTAATATTGGGATGCTTAATACTTTTTTTGCTAAATTATGATTTCATTTAATCGAAATTAGGGTTTCCGTGATCATATTCCTATTGATGATAAGAAGAAGAGTGAGGAAAGTTTACTAAGTTTCCTTTGAAGTGATGTTAGCTGTTACAAGGAATCTTGCTTAGTATAGCTTGATCGAAGCTCGAGTGTTAAAGGTTAAGTTTTAGTGTAATGTAGTCGTGTGCATGGCAGCGTTGCCGAGCAAGGACCTGGGCCAGCCTTGGGCGTGACTGTGTGGACAAAGACAAGTTGCCATCTGACAAGCCTTGACTTGAGCTGTGCTCACACCAACCACGCCAATGACGGACACAACTGTACTCTTAGTAGAGATGAAGCTTCAGAGCAACAAGAGTATTTTTCGTTTAGATTCAAACCTATTGGTAACAAGACGCTTGCATTTGGGGCGTAAATCGACTTGGAAGAGTCGTGCGTGCAGCGTCTCGGCTTGTCGAGACGGTAGCCGATGACTGCATCCACTGGCAGATCATCTTTCACTCCAATGCAAGCGTTTGTAGCAGGATTCTTAAAACTGTTGCGGTCACCTTTACACTCGGCCGTTGAAGGATTTAATCCGTCAGATAGGAAAGGTATACTTCTTGAGTACTTAATTAAAGTTTTTTCCTCACAACTGCACCGTAATTTTGGTAGCTATGTTCTGAGCAGCCTCAGATTACGGTGATGTTGCGGGGGAAAATCCTTGAGATACACATTTTTTATATTCTTATTTGACCTGTTGAATGAACGAGTTGCAATACGAGCTGTGTGCTTAGGTGACTGTTACGACTTCTGGGAATCCTCTCCTTAGCAAGCGCCTTCCATTGGCTGATGTGTAAGAGCAAGGTTGGTGTGAGCTCAGCTCTGCAGAGGCGCTAAGGCGGCTACCACAGTATCCGGCAACTGGCTTTGGACCCGGGGCATTGGGAGGCCCTCGCTGCCTCTGCGACCGCTGCAGTCGCTGTTCAATCAGTGGAGTCCATAGACGATGTGTGGATTGCGGTGCAATACTTGACCAGGTTCAGAGGGAGAACAAGGAGGTGTCCTTCTCCTCGCTGGTCTTACTTGTATAGTGCAGTGGTATACAGGATGACCATGGGTTGTCATTTAATTTAGACCGAACGTCATTTGATTATTATCTTCGAATGAAAGGATATCCAAGAAAGAAGAGGCATGTTTGGTTTCTCTCTTGATTAGAGATAGAATGCCAGCATGGTCAATCGAGTTGGAAATTACGGGAAGGTTTCATATAAGCTTGATGTCATTGTCAAGGTTCAATTTTTACCGCTATTCTTGAATGGATTACTCCCGTCATGTATACCGTATAATTACAATCACAAACAATATTTTTTCTGTCCAGAGAAGACATTCTGAAATCTCGCTTGCATCATTTTTATACATATGATCATACAACTGATATTTTCCTCTGTCCAAGGATATCGACGTCAGGTCAAGCACGTCACCGATCGTAACACTCGTGACTCTAAACCACCCAAGAGCTGTCACGGCGTCTCCTCTGAACCGTTACCGATCCATCCTTATGTCGTTCGTTCGTGTTTATGGTATGCGACCTTGGAACATCTAAGTCATGTACATTTTTTATTGTAGGTACAGTAATAAGAAAGAATGTTTCTTGTAAAGTGTTGTTTATTGTGGTGGCGGCTACATGAGTGATGATCCCTGCTCTACGTCACAGGGATGAGGGTCCTGGTGACCCAGCCGCGGTCTCTGTATTATTACTGTACATTCATTTGTTGTTGTAATAAGTTGATCATATGTATGCAATTCTCCCATTCTCCTTATCGACAGGTTTAGTGCTCACCCAGCACCCAACTGCCATTCATCATCGATACTTTTCCTTATTTAAAACGATCACTCTTGTTTGATCATTTCTATGTAGCCTCTAACAGATGAGTATTTTCGTTTCCGATCATCGCTGTGTATTATATGTACTGTACAGCACACGTCACTGAAAATGCCAGTTCTATTTTTATTATGATTAGCAGCATCATCATTGTCTATAGTTATATGATGAGATGAAGAATGGGTGCGCTTGATAACTACCCAGGAACAATATATATTATATATATTTTTTTGCTTATATCGCTGATCTCGACGAACACTACGTTTATCGTAGTGTTCTTCTGTAGTAGGTAGGAAGTAATGCCATCTCACCCACCAACAAGTATCATCAACCACATCAGGGACACATTAGTTTCATGGCCGGCAGGAGTTGGTCGAGGGTGAATTCATTGCGCTGTTTGACTGCTAAAAATCTTTGCCACTCAATCTCTTCTTGCCTGGCCGAGACACGACTCTTCTCGTGAACGAAACTCCGTGCTGCGGTGACCAGCAGTAGCAGTATTCAGAGGTTGCGAAATCTTGTCCCAAACTTTTCTGTTGGATTGCCGGATGCACTGCGTAATGGTCCCGCACACCATCAGCAAGGCGTCTAAGTTACTGCATACACTTGACCAGTATAAGTCTTTGTTCTGATGACTTCGCAATTATTTCTTGCCGTTGCGGCGCCTTCACTTTTTGGGTCTGCAACTTAGTTTCCTTTATGTGGGTTGGACCCCTCAATCTAATCTTCTAGGTTGAGTTTGATTTTCTGAGATGCTCTTCAAACCAAACCATTATTTTGATAAGGTTAGCGGTGGAAATGTCTATCCCATGATAATCATTTAGTTTAGGACCCCTATTAATAGTCTGAAGTTTATTTAATGGCGGTACCCTCTCTGTGGTGCGTCTGGTAAATGGCACCCCATCACACAACGTGCAGTTATGAACGTGTAGCGCCATCTTAAACAATATTATTATTACTACCCATATTATTATTAGTAGCAGTAGTATATAAGGCACTTAGGTGAACGTTTTTAGCTAAGGAAATAAAACCAAAAAAAGTTCAAAATAATCCTTAGACATTTTTGATTGTATGATGTATGTGATGGTAGAGTTTAGGTCTCTAGTGACGATACGCCTGTTCTTCGTCGCTTCAACACTCACGTCCGTCTGTCTGTACGTGTGTAGGTACGCCATCGTGTTAGCCTTTGTCAGGAATTAGGCTTTCATTTTTTTGTACATAGTAGAGTTGTTGTTAGTTGGTGGCTAATTTATTTTCTATATTGAATGAAAAAGTCTATTCGTGATTAGAACTTTTGCAGAGTGATACCGCACTCACCTATTATACATACACATATAAATATATGCATGCATATATATATATATATATATGCCTTTATATATGTTCACATATATATCGATGTATACATATATGTATAATATATATAATACATATTTGTGTGTGTATGTGTGTGTGGTATTTAATTAGCCTAATGTCTTTCTTTTCATCGGTTGGACGATCTTCCGATTGTAACCATGTCGTCATTGTCATCATTTTACCTACCACATCTGCAGTCTAGGCGTAAGGTAGTGTTAGCATTGATGTTTTTATAGGTCCAGCGTGGCAGGGTTTGTCTGGTCTGTACACGGAAGCTATCCAGCGTCACACCTTCCAATAGCAACGCTTTGCTTGAGCCGATGCCCCGCAGTTCATAGCGAGACCTAATGCAGCATCTATATACATTTTCAAGGCGTTCTGTCTAAGTTATCCTTGGGATGGTTGGACAAAGTCTTGGCCAATGTACTTGCCAACTTTATTGCTCAGCTTAAACACCCTGCCCAACTAACAGCCCTGCACTGCAACAGCATCTACCTACGCGCTGCCCTGGCCTTGTTTGCTGTCTTAAGACCCTCTTTCCAATTGTCAATCGCAAATCAGATGGAGGCATTTGGAAACGACCTCATTGATCTCACCTGGGTAAGGTCAGCGTGTTGAAGTAGCTGTTACGGTCGACTGCTTGTTCGCACAAGTGTCTGTGTGGATTGGTCTTGAGCCAGCGTTGTGATGACTACCTCGAGTCAGCGTCACGCTCTGGCGCCTCAGAGCTCGTGACGTCATCCTGGGTGTTGGTGTCCTGTGAGCTCCGGCCGGTCCGGGCTCCCTGCTGCTGTTGCCGGCCGTAATTCAGCAGGGTCGCTGATCTTTCACGCCGTCATGAGCCTAAGGTGGATCAATTTTTGCTTTTATCCGGCACGAGCCTGGTTTTCTTTGTTTTAGAAGGCATGAGCCTCCAATAAGGAGGCTCGTGTACTTAACGACGCCTTCTTTAATTTGTCTCTTTGGTCTTTCATGATATTATGCGTTCAGTTTCAACACTAAGGATCTTTCATCCGGCTTCGAGTCGTTGCCATGTTTGCCTTCAAACACACGAGCCTTAATTGCCTTTTGCTCAGCTCTATTGCATCGTTCTCTCTCTAACTTTTCTATAATTTTGCCAAACATGTTTTTATGTGACGAGTGAAGCGCCCTGGTAATTGCTAGCTTCTGGACAAAAATAAAAAAGTACAAAAAAATATATTCTTCGAAAGGTTCACAGCATTCTTTTAGGCTAGGTCAATGATCGTTAGTATTAGTTACATTATATGGGTATATAAATCTAATACGTTGAAAGCGCTGCTTTCACGCTAGTGAAGCAATGGATGAGCGCTATGCAATGTATTGTAATTGATTACACCATGAATCTTTGATTCGTATTTTTTCTTCAATGACACGGTAGTTCGGGGCCCACATTGACTGACGCCTCTGCTGAACATTTTTTTTGCGCTTGTGTACGGGACACACGTGGATAACTCACAACCACCTGATGGATGTCGACATGGGACCTAATGCGCCACCTTTCGCATATCCAGCGCAAAAACAAGCGAACAGCAGCCAATCAGCCTAGGTACTGCAAAGGAGAATTGCAGCGTCTTCAGTCACGAAAAAAAACAAAGCACTCGATAAAACAAACATTCACATAACATAGCAATAAATAAATACAAGATCGGCAGAAGAGATCTAGAGAGGGTCAAGAAACGTAAGAAGAAGGATTATGAAGATGAAATTGCCGTCAATGCCAAAACTAATCCGAAACAATTTTGTAGTTGTATTTCGAGTAAAAAAAATCAAGATCTGTAATTGGTCCTCTTGAGAACGAAGTTGGTGAACTAGAAACGGACGACACCATATTAGTGTCCTACTTAATGAATACTTTTGCTTTGTTTTTACGTCAGAGAATCAGTATAATCCTAATCCTGAGGACACCATTGCGGAAAGACGGATTAAAGCCCTCTGCACAGTGAACTTTTATTAAAAAGTTATTAAATATATCGATAAACTGTGTCACAAAATCTCCAGGCCCAGACCAAGTTCGTCCTAGAATTCTGAAAGAGACTAGAAACTAAATCCCTGAACAGTTATCAAACATTTTCACCCAATCTGTCACAAAAGGCACCTGCCCCTCTAAATGGAAAGAAGTCAATGTTACCCCAATTTTTAATGAAGGGCACAAGAAGAGTCTCGGCAATTACCGTCCAATTAGTCTCACCTGTCATAGGCAAATTGATGGAAAGTTTGATAATGGATAAAATTGCAGAATTTTTAAAGTACAGAACTGATTGGCGACCGTTCCTGTCCTACGATCCTGCTACTTTTTTTCTAGGATATAATAGAAATTCACGACAAAAAATCTCCAATCGATATCATTTACCTTGACTTGATTTGCAAAAGGTATTTGATAAAGTCCTCCACAAGCACCTAGTTAGTTGATTGCACAGCATCGGTATTCGAGGCAAGCTTAACAACTGGATAAAATGCTGGCTTACGGACAGACGGCAGCGAGTTGTACTTAACGGAGCTTCCTCCCCCCTGGGGAAATGTAACAAGCGGCGTGCCTCAAGGATTCGTGTTAGGTCCAGTTCTCTTTACAATATTCATTAACGATCTCGATAGCAACGTACTCTCAAACATAAGCAGGTTTGCAGACGACACTAAGTCAAGAGGAAGAGCACAAACTGAACTAGAGTGTCAGCAGATCCAACTAGACTTGAACAAAATTGTTGATTGGTCAGAAAAGTGGCAAATGAAATTTAATGTTGACTAATGTAAAGTTATGCACATGGAACCTCATAACCTCAAACACGAATATTCAGTGTCCGGAAAGCAACTGATACCTGTCACCGAAGAGAGAGATTTAGGCGTCATCATTAGTAACGACTTGACAAGTAGCAAGCAATATAACGATGCCGCTAAGAAAGGCAACAAAATGCCAGGCATGATATCCCGCACTATCTCGTACAAAAACAAAGACAGTGTGGTCAAGTTATACAATGCATTTGTTAGACCGCATCTCGAGTTTCCGTTCAATTTTGGTCTCCACATCTTGGTGGAATTCGCGTTTGTTCACGTACGGTTTATTAACTGATCTTTTCAGAGAACCCCTTAGATAGCATAGGCTGGGACCTTAAAATCGCTGGTTTGTTTTGCTCGCAAAGTGTTCAATTAACGTTGACGTCAGAAGCGGTAAAGCCGGTCAAGAGGCCTTTTAGAGTGAGCCCCCTGGCCCCTGGCGTGAACCAGGGGTCCAATGGGGGAAAGAGGAAGCCTCACCCGGGAGGGTCCAGCACATCCTCCAGAGTGACGAAGACCAAGATTCCAACGGTCAAGAACGTCGGCCTCTTCATGATGACCAGCGCCACCTCAGCCGAAGATGACCGGAGAGACGACTGCATCAACGAGTTACCAGGAACGTCCAGGAATTTTCTAGGCCAAACGACCGGCCTTTCTGAGCAGGAACCAGAAATTTTCGCCACAGAACCTAGTGCAACTGACGACCGTCTAACGAGGCTTGAGGGTCATGTCAAGGCCAATTTTCTCCATATCCACGAACTCGTAAAGAACCATCAAACTGAAGAACCCGCAACTTACGCAAGTACCTCTACGTCCGACGACAACTTCCACGACTCTCCAGCCTACAAAAAAAAGGAGCTCAGAGGGCTGCAAGGAGAAAGCAATACACGCCATTTAATGAGCACAACTTGTTCAACAAAGTCATACTATTCCCGAACACCCAAAGATCACGTTCGACGCCAAAGACAGACCGGATAATTGTCCATACACTCAGCGAAAAGAGCTTGGCTTTTTCACTGGCCGCCCCGTCTTGAGCGTCGCCACCAGCGGCGACGAAAGCTTTGCCATCAGAGTAGACACAAAACTTCAAAGTGACACGATTCTCTTCAAAACCAGACTGTGAAAAGCCATGCAAAATAGTGCCACAACCGACTTTCTCTACAAGCTCAGGTTTGATCTACGTTGAAGATATCCCAAAGGAGGAAATCGAGGAGTACATCACTGGACTCGTTCAATACCAAAACTGCGTTGTCGGAGCAAAAATCCCACTAAAAATCACACCAAAAAGAGAGACCACCACAGCCCTAATACTAAAATTATACTGCCCTACTCCACTTACATACCAAGACATTCCCTTCTGCGCCACCAAAACCAAGGTTACACCATTTGAGAGACGTCCGATGCGATGTTATAAATGCCAGAATTCGGACACACGAGAGGAAACTGTAATGGTGAGCAAAGATGCTCATACTGCTCCCAGGACGATCACGACAAAAGGAAAGATGCTCAGTCGTGCCAGTCCGAAGAATAGCACTGTTTTTATTACAAAGTAGACGGACACCCCACCGGACACAGAGATTGCCCAGAGGAGGGGACGGAGAGAGCTATCCTCCAATACCAGATAGATCACGGGGTCGAGCGACTAGAGGCTGTAGTCTCGATGCGTTCTTCCCAGAATGACCCTCCTACCCGGGAGAGGAGACTGGTCCCATTCCCCACCCATTTTCTCGTAACATTCAACGAAAGTGGTGCAAGCCAAGTTGCCTTTTTAACTAATCCATTTTTTTATGATGAAATCACTCACCGAACAACTAGGAGGAAAACCGAAAGAAATTCAACGACAGGGAAATCCGTCCTTCCACAATACCAAACGAATTATAGACACCTCCCGTTACACGTCTGCAACCGACCTCAGTGCATTCGCTAAAGGTCTAGCTGAAGATTACGGAGTCACCGAAGGCTGTCAAGCAATGTGGATAAAATCACGTATCGCAAGTTCTACTGCATAGCAAGTTCCCCTGCCGGGACGCGACGCACCGGAGTTCATAGTAATCCCGAATGAAAAAGGAAGTACCAAAACCTACCCAGCTACAACATGGCCCCACATGTGCAAAAAATGCCTTGAATACGGCCACGGCATCGCATACTGCCAGTCACGTACACCCCAACGTTGCAAGAAAAGCGCTGGCGAGTACGACAGAAAAGACTGCTCAGACCGCTACCCTAAATACTACCACTGCACACGCTACCATGAGACAGGCAACCGCGACTGCCCAGTACGCATGGAACAAAAAGAAATAACCATCACACTAAACGAACGCAGAGTTGCACGGAAACAAGCCATCCAAATCTGGAAAGACGATAACCCAAACCGCCTCAATTATGCCAAAGCAGTCGAATCGTCAATTCAACCAAACTCCCCCGTCGACATCCACACATGGTCAGGACAACATCGTAACTAAACTCCAACACTCCTACCTGGCTGCAGTGCTTCCTCACTCAGCCCAGCAACCGCCCCTGCACCAAAGATGCACAGTCCTAGAAATAATTTCTGCGGTGCGCAGGAAGACGCCGAGATGGATAAATTCCCTGCAGTTTAACACGCAGCAAGGCTCACTTCTATAAAAACGAAAAGGCAAATAGTTGAAGAAGCCTCGATGCCCAGGCGCCCCTGAGCAAATAGATCAGTAACAACTTTCACATAACGGCCCGCCAGGGCAAGAATCCAGAACTACCTCCACCTGTCTCGGATGCGGCTCCATTCGTGGAAAACCACGGCGAGGGACACGACCCTCCGTTAACAAACCCGACTCACGAACACGCCAACAGAGAGAGTGATCACGGCCTCGACGACGGCGCTCATCTCGAAAAACTCATACGCGAGACCTCTGAACAACCAGTCATCTTACATGGCCCAAATAGCTTGCACTGCACAACCACCCACGCAGATCGAAAAGGCTAACGCAGAAGAGCGCACTCGCTCACAAAGCAAGCACAAAGAGCACAAACCCTCGTCCTCCCACAAGAGCACTTTCAGCCGCGACCGCAGCAATCACAGCAGACCGCCTCTCATCGAAGGCGGACAGTCCCGACCAGGAACCCATGTGCAAACCCAAAAACGCGAACACCACAAAAGCTCCAGCAAATCACGCGACCACTCAAGATCATCAACGTCTGAGTGTAAACAGCCTTCAAAATGAACACCTAATACTTCAGTGGAACTGCCAGGGACTATGAAACCAGAAAGACTAATTGCTGGCCTTAATCGCCACCCATAAACCTTTGGTGATATGCCTCCAAGAGATTAAACTCCGAGAGACCGCCACCTTCAGAATCCCCCAATATATCATACACCGCCGCGAAGGCCAGACCAACTTGACTACTCACGGCGGAGTGGCACTTATGACCCACCAAAGCGTACCTCACCTCTTCCTTCCCTTGAGGACAGACTTCCATGTTGTCGCTATAAAGATGAGCGTCTCAAGGCCAATAACAGTGGTATCCATCTACTCTTCACGAAGCCATGACCTCTCGGAAGCACTAATGACTGAATTGCTAAACCAACTACCCTCGCCCATACTTCTCCTTGGAGACTTCAACAGCTACCATGAAATATGGGGATGCGTGAGAACAGACCCGAGGGGTGTGATGATGGCTAACACCATAAGCAGTTGCAACCTAGTCCTTCTCACCGTGGGTCAACCCACCCGAGTCACTCCCGAAAGTGAAACTGCCATCGATTTATCCATATGCTTCCCAACTCGATTGGGGAGTTTTGCCTTCAACGCACGACAGCGACCATAACTCGTCATCATATCACGTCTCACCGACCAACCAAGAAACCCTGCCTCACAAGAACTTCGATTCAACTACCGGAAAGCCAGCTGGGTGGAATACTTAGCACACATCGCGTGGAGCGATGTGGATGGCATCTCCGAAAACCTTTTGGAACACGACCTCGTAGTGTTGCGCAAAGGCAGTATCATAACCAATGAGTTGGCATAATCTTCTTCGCGTCTAAGCTCCAAAGTTTTACGAGTTTCCAGTGTATAGAAACTTTATATGCTGTATCAAAATAAGAGCCGGTCACCGCTCTAAGCTAATATCCCTCCGAGACCGAATATCGTCTCGTACAGGTTGAAGTTTTCAACTAAATTGAAGAGATCGACTATCATCTCTAGACCGGAAGCAATAAGGCCCCTCAGAGGGAAACCCCCTGGGGGTTTCCCAGGCTCACCCGCCTTCCCGCGGTGTCCTCGTTGAACACCTAACTTTATTTGTTCCTCTGTGTAAGTATATTTGATTAAAAAGATCCCTCCACCGTCCTTCCCTTTCAGTTTGTAGCTACACCACCCCCTTTAGGTCTACACAGAGGTGAGTCCCTCCACTGACTCCGAGTTTTGTGAATTTATAATCGAAACTAATTGAATTTAAAAAAAGAAACCAAAAAATGCGCAATTTTCTTTTATGAAACAAAAAATCGTATTTTTTTTTCTTAATAAATGTATAGAATTAAGATTAATTTGAAGAGTAGATTAAAGGATTAAGTTAGTACATATATATTCGTATATACAGTAGAAATATACGTCAAGAAGCCCCAAACTTCATTACCCAGAACCCCGGGTAGAAGCCGGGGGTCAAAGAATGGGCAAGACCATGCCCTATCGGAGAGGGGCTGACGGCCCCTCCAGAGCGTCGCACTTGAACCAGTCTGCTGCACTTAAACCAGTCTCGAAGCTGGACGCGAATCTAACCGGAATGCAGAACACCCTGGGCAAGATATGCAAAATGATGGGCTTTCCCGAGCTGGAGACTGAGGACTGCTCGGCGCCCTCCAGTGAAGTCGGCGAACGCCTCACTAAACTCGAGAACCTTTGTACAACTATGAATGCCCGACTGGAAGAGCTGATGAAGAGGATAGAGACTAGGGAACCCCTAACCTGTTCGTGTGCTTCCACCTCTGACCTCTCCGATAACATCGCTCCCCTCCCAGCGGAAACTCGAAACGCCCGAACACCTAAAAACACAAAGAGGAGACGATATACAAGATTTGATGACCACAACCTATTCAACAACGGCCCTCACGTTGAGGCTCTGGTGAAAATGAGGCTCAATTAAAAAAAAAATCAAACAACGGCGCTAAATTCCCCGAATACTTGGAAATGACATTCGACGTCAACGACAAAACGGATATTTGCCCTTACAAACTACGAGAAGAATTGGGCTCCATGACTGGCCGTCCAGTTCTCAACATCACCGTCAGCGGTGAAGATAGCTTCACCATTAAAGTAGACACAAAACTCCAAAGTGACACTATGTTCTCCAAAAACAGAATATGGGAAAAGCCTTGCAAAATAATACCACCCGATTTTTTCCATGAGTTCAGGCCTGATTAACATCGAGGGTCTCCCGAGTGATGAAGCCGACGAATTAATCACCGGACTCGTCCAATACGAGGAAAGTATAGTTTAATCAAAAATCGCACCAAAAATCAAACCAAGAAGAAACACCACCACGGCCCTTCTGCTAAAATTCAATTGCTCCACCCCACCTAACTACATAGACATACCTTTCTTTGACGCCAAAACCAAGGTCACACCCTCCGAAAGACGTCCGATGCGATGCTATAAATGCCACAAATACGGATACACGAGCCGGGATTGTACCGAAAAAAAAGATGCTCACACTGCTCCCAAGACGATCCGATCTTTTGTCGTGCCCATCCGAAGAACCTCGCTGCTTTTACTGCAAAGTAAACGGCCACCCTACGGGACACGAAGGCTGCCCCCAGGACAAGACTGAGAGGGAGATCCTGCAATACCAAACTGAGCACAAAGTCGGGCGACGAGAGGCTGCAGCCGCGATTCGCTTCTTCCAGGCTGACCCTCCCACCCAGGACAGAAGATCAGCTTCATTCTCTACCCACTTCCTCAAAATGCTTGTAGATAGTGGCGCAACCAAAGTTGCTCCCTCAATGAACCCATTCACCATGATGAAAGCTTTGCGCAGAGGCAGTATCGTAACCAATGAGTGACCAGTGAGTAAGAAAACACCATCGCATACTGTTCTTCGCGTCTAAGCTTCAAAGTTTACAAGTTTCCAGGGTATAGAAACTTTTTTTTGCTGTATCAAAATAAGAGCCGGTCACCGCTCCAAGCCGAATATCGCTCCGAGACCGAACATCGTCTCGTAAAGGTTAAAGTTTTCAACTAAATCGGAGAGATCGACTATCATCTCTTCAGAGCGAGAGCAATAAGGCACCTCAGTGGGAAACCCCCTGGGGGCATCCCAGGCTCACCCGCCTTCCCGTGGTGTCCTCGTTATCCACCAATATTCATTTGTCCCTTTGTGTAAATACGTTTTGAGTTAGAAGATCCCTCCACCGTCCCCCCATTCAGTTTGTATCTACATCCCCCCCTTGGTGCACAAAGAGGTGAGCCCCCCACTGACATCGGGGTTTGTGAATTTAGAATCGAAACCAATTGAAATTATGAAAGAAAAAAAACGGTAAAAAAAAGGTGGAAAATATAAAAAACTTTACAAAAAAAAATCTAGCGTTAAGGATAATTTTAAGTAATTCAGTGTATATATTCGTATATACAACAGAAATAAATTTAAAGAAGGCCTCACCTTCATTACCCAGAACCCTGGGTAGAAACCGGGGATCAAACAATGGGCAGGACCATGCCCTATCGGAGAGGGGCTGACGGCCCCTCCAGAGCGTCGCACTCAAACAAGTCGGTAAGAAACAAAGACGAGCCCCTAAGAAATTTCTCATCGGCAGGAGACCTGACTCAGGTCGTAACCGACGACACATGAACGCGTTTCGAAGCTGGGCGCGAATATAACCGAAATGCAGAGTACTCTGGGCAAGATATGCAAAATGATAGGCCTTCCCGAGCTGGAGAGGGAGGACTGCCCGGTGCCCTCCAGTGAAGCTGGC
>SDVV010004347.1:0-20292 GCA_016164225.1 Gammarus roeselii
TATATATATGCTCCTCAACGTCATTACTCCTCGAAATGAAACTCGTGCTCATAGACTCATCTATACGGAACTGTAATGATTAAAGAGTAGATCATTTAGGCAGGCAAAAATCAATCATTCATGTCCGTATATTATTGAAAATGTGAATGCGACGCCTAAAATGTTTGCCCTACTCTACTTACACAACTGTTGGAACGATTGACACTTCCACTCACGTTACTGTTCTCGAGTAACTATCGTTCTGTTAAACCTCTTTCCTATCCCAAGCAGTTTACATCTGGTGAAAACAAGTAAGGATTCTTCCCTGCTAGCTAATGCAAAATTGCATATGACTCTTTTCAACTGGATACAACCGCTTGTGATTCAATCCATGAGATTCAACAATCATTCATCAACAACTTTTTTTAATCTTCCAAATTTCCCTTATGGGATACTATCCACTGTTGAATTCCAGTTTTGGCCATAAACTCTCTGCTTCCAAACAACCACAGCAACATTTTGACTATCGACATTATAAATTTCAAGAGGCGAACTTCACTTTATTTGTTGCATGGTTGGCAATGTATACCGGCATATTTATCTGCATCCGGTCACAAATGTTCATTGTTCTGCTCAACAAGTTAACCTCAATCGTTTATAAATTTCAGTAAATTATCCGGTGTTTAGTCCTCATCTTGTTTTACCTGCCCAAGTTCTCAACTTGTAACATGAACTGATCTCCATTGCCAAAGTTTCCATCGTGGTCTAATTAGCAAGTGATGTTCAATCCGAAAACCAAGCAACTTTACGTGTATATCATTGAAAACTTGTTCAAGTTTCGCCCTGGTTGAGGCAAAAATTCTTCGAAACTTGATGAGTCTTACTATCCTGCCCATACATTCTCAGACCTCAATAGTTAGCAACTACCGTTGTGTTTTTGTGATGTTTGAGAACATTTCGTTTATGGGCATTTCGGAAGAAGAATACAAAAAAAATAGATTAGAGTTGACTACGGCAATAATTGATCGATTTTCATTTACCGGGGATTGTCAAAAGCCATTCTATTATTCTTCCATATTTAGAATGCAACACAGTGCTTAAATATGAAGAAACCATAACCAAATATTCGTAACTATTCCAAATCCTTTCTACTTCCGGCCCTTTTCATTTATTTTTGAGCCCACTAACTGCTTAGATAAAGTTATCGAAAAAGTGTACACATGTAAAGAGACGTCAATTGGGTGCATAATTTGATCCCCCAAAGTTGTGAAATATCAAAGTCTTTTTCCCCGTTCGCATCAGTTGTGATGACAATGGTCAAAATATGACATCAATTCCAGCCGGATATCGAAATATTTGTCCAAAAAATTATAGTTCAAATACATTACCGACATTAGCGATATATTCATTGGAGCTGAAACACTTTTAAACGCTGCTTTTCGGTGTTGAGATGTTGCAATGAACAGGAACGTTAATTAAGGAAAACGCTTATTATGGATAGAGATAGTAACTGTGCCTGTTCTCTGATAAAAATAGGACTGTGTCTGGGTTGGTGAACTCGGGTCGTGTATGAGTAGTGAGGATGTCGGTGTCTGCCATCATCGCAATATTACTGGGATGACTGCATGTCCCACTAGGCATCATACTACTACTCACATAGATTGGAATGGAAAGTTACCTAATCAAAATCCCAATATGATCATGCGACTCAACGTGAAAGATATAGAAACGGATTGAAACGGAACGCCATGAAGCATTCAAGAATTTCAATCAGTAGTGTAAATATATGTTATATTGTAAAAAAAAAATTAGTACCGATTTTTTTCTATCTCGGAAGACCTGCTGTTGCAACATCCGTCCTTAAACCATATCTGAAACTTCTTTATAAACTGAGCAGCTGTGAGGAAGTTCGCAGGAGAACATGCTGTGTTTAAAGGTGCACTATATTTCACGCCATCGACATTTTGTTTACAATTTATATCAGTGGAATAGGGTCCATTTCATAACATGACAGTGATTTAAAGAGTCAAAATGGTCTAGTATATTTTCTGGAGACAATTAATAATTACCGTCTGAAGAAAGGCGCCCGAATAACCAGCGTTTTGAAGAAGAAGATAATTGTGTCATTCTGCGTGTATGAACACGTTCTGGTATTACTACTACTCAGCGCAAACTCACCGAGCTGGTCTACTTCCATTGCGCCAGGGGATTGTCGCTATGAAATAAATTGGCTCCCAAACAATAAATCAATTTCGCTCATTAGCGTGATGGTTAAATTACTTGGATCAGCGGTCAAATTCAGCAGTTGATCTTGAACGCGGCAGCGAGGTAACTTGATTAAAATCTTCTTGGTTTGACACAAAACATACGCGTCAAGTTTCTTGTTTTTTTTATTCAGTGCGCTTCCTGAAAAAATAATTACCGACTGTTTAACACTAACACTAGCTTAGCAAAACGAAGTAGTGAAAATTCCAGAACATTGTTCACATTTAACGTACAGCAACGGAGGCAATGCGCATTCGGAGGCTAAAATGATTATGTAAAAGGTGTCGTACAATTGTGACACCTTTTAAAAGAGCTGCAAGTAAAAAGGATTTGGAATAGTTTCGAATATTTGGTTATGGTTTCTTCAGATTTACGCACTGTGTTGCATTCTAAATATGGAATAATAATAGAATTGTTTCTGCCAATCACCAGGAAAGGTAAATCGATCGTTTGTTGCCGTAGTTGACTGTAATCTAATTTCTTTGCAATCCCCTTCCGAAATACCCAATAACGAAATGTGCTCGAAGATCACAAAAGCACAACGGTAGTTGCTCACTATTGAGGTCTGAGAAGGTATGGGCAGGATAGTAAGACTCATCAAGTTACGACGAATTTTTGCCTCAACTATGGCGAAACTTGAACAAGTTTTCAATGAAGTACACGTAAAGTTGCTTGGTTTTCGGATTGAACATCACTTGTTAATTAGACCACGATGGAAACTTTGACAATGGAGATCAGTTCATGTTACAAGTTATGTTCACCTTCATTCAGAAGTAGCGAGAATCAAAAGCTGTTGGACCGTAATATTTAGTTCCATTATTCAACCAACTGACTAACGACAGCCTCCAATCGAACTGCCAAATCCTGCAATCAATGTCTGGAGGAAGGATTGTTAGCTATCAATGGCATCACAGCAGCCCTGTTCTCTCCGTTGGGAGGAGATTGCTCAAAGAGGCTTGCTGATGTGGCCAATTTCATTGTTTCGTAATTACTGAACACAAAATCTGGGCAAAAAGAAGGGATTCGGAAGTCTATTCAAATTAATATAATGTTCACTCATCATTGTAATCCACTTATATCTCTATTGCACTTTTGGTGAACTCGATTCTTGATTCAAGCTGAGGTTATTTTTTTCCAGAGCAATTGTTGTCCACACGGGTGAAGAAAAAACTATGAAATTATTACACTACTTCATCCTGTCAAATGAAAGACACCTGAGATTAATTTGAATAAAGAAAAATCAAGCTATGTTATGTAGATGTACAAAGTAAACTTAAAGAAAACTTTATTTAGTTCCATGCATGAAAAGTTTGGTTAAATTGCTTGTCGAAAAATAGTTTAAGCTGAAACAATTTTTTATACCATGCCATGAAATGATTGTTAAATTACCTGGCGAATAATACAGTAGTACACTCCGATGCCATGCAATTGTAATGTCGAGTCAGGAAGGTTTGTGCGAACAAAAGAATACTTTGATACCACTCAACGTGATACGATGTCAGGTACCATGTTTGAATCATTGGTAAAATTACCTAGCGAACAATATTCTTCAGAATATTCACATTATTCTTCAGAACCATGAGAGTGAATGTTTGCGCAAATACCCGACGATCAATCATGTGGCAATACTGTACAGTATATAGATACTCATCAAACAATAGAGCGAAACAGTCAACGATGTCAGAATAGAACAACAGATTATAAACCAGGCAGACAGATACAATTATTGGAATGCTTAATGCCAAAGTATTCTACTTGAGTGTTCCTTTACGACGATAATCCTCAACAATGGACACCCTTGCCTTGCTGCCGAATACAAACAGCATCATTACAGGACGATGCAATGGAGCGGAGGGAGTCGAAGTCGAAGGGGATAGGGGATAGCATATGGCTATACGACACAAGCATGAAAATAATGTAATCATTCCTTCATATGCGAGGTTACGGAGATAGCATCGAAGGAAAACACGAAATTTGCTCACCTCTTAGGCTTTCTCTATGAGTAATTTTATAGGCCACTGAACAGATTCAAATCAATGCATTTCAGACGAACTTTTGAGATCTGCTCTCCTTGCTGTTTATCAGCAAAATATTGTCGAAACAAAATGAATATATTATCGTATGAAAAAACCGAACTCTTCTGTAAATAGTATCCGATATTACTGCAATATATCTGGCGTGCCAATTTCCGTTCACCTGGTCAACATAAAGTTATTAAAAGGAGGCTCCCAATCAGGGTTAACACCTCCCGCTGACGGGAGCTAAGTATCAAGTGCAGACTTCATGCCAAGCGACGGAGGCCCACGGCGACGCGCTTTGCGCGGGGCGGCGTCGGGACGAGAAGTCTGTAACGTCAGAATCGTTTGTAACAGCCAAGTCTGTATAAAAGACTGGATTAAAAATGATTCGAAACGTTCCAGGCAGTTGTTGAGGATTATTGTATGTGGGGGATATTTTTGTCCCGCCAGTTACGTCATGAATCTAAAATACTTTTTTTCAAAATGTAGAGACTTATGAAATGCACTATCAGAGAATATTTCACTTCCTTTGTTTATCTGATATCCCCTGAGAAAACTCTTAAAGATTTAAGGATATAAAGTTTTTATAGGTATAATGACATGATGACAAAATTACAAAAATATCAGAATACACAGATACCAACGTACCAAGTCTCCGTCAGCGTGAGCTGTTCTCCAGACCACATTTGCTGTTTAGATGAACTTGATATTAACTTATACTAATATTGGGTGGTAAATTTACCTATACATCCTACCAACTGATGGACATTGTTGAAGGAAATTATCTAATCTCCATTTTTAATATATCTAGACAGATAAAAGCATTACATTGAACCATTGACTTCAAGAAAAATGATCAAACTAAGTGTGGTCACCGGCATTTACTTTATCGTGTCAATGTACTGTTTCAACTGACATTTTATAGGAAACTTGAGAATAGAAAATGTTCGACGCGTGTATGTCTATTACATTGCTTTTACATTTTTCGTCAAAAGTTGACACCAATCTTGAAACTCATTCATAGGTAGCATGACATATCACATATGCACACGAAAAAAATACATTTCAATGAGTCATAATAGATGGCTATAGTAAATGAAGGGATTTGTACACGAACAGGATAACTAGAAATTTGAGCATACATTTGAAATGGGGAAAAATAGAATGAATGTATTTATAACAGCAAACGAATGAATCACAAAAAAGTTGGAACTTCAAATTGCATAGTAGAAGTATATTCAATTCAAGAATATCTGTACGCGCAAGTTCAAACAGATATAATTTTAGTTTACGTTTTAATAGCTATTCTTCTACCCGTCCGCATGCCTATGGCAATCGAATTCCACCAAGTCTTAGCAGCTCTTTACTTTAGAAATAGTTGGGACTTTGTAGACGAGTACGGGGAATTTGCAAATTCGAATTTTTTCAAAGATCATACATGTACTTATTTCTGATTAAATCATCGTTAGCTATGTAGGATAAATTATTAAAAGCTTTGTAGACAAACACCGCAGTGGAAAAGGTAATGACTTAGGGGAAGAATATTAGATTGCCAAAAGAGAGGCAACGTGTGGTCACGTCTCCTGCCATGTGATGGTGTTCTGATGGGACGCTTTAGACTACGAACGCTAGGTCTTTGGTTTGTTTTGGAGGTAGAAGTATACACGTTTAAACAATACGTCAAAAAGGAAGAAAACCTCTATAGTACGAAGTGTTTCAGCAGGAATTGTTGGACAATTTCTAATTTTCTGAAGAATGCCACGCGATTTGGATAATTTTCCGGGCAAAAATGAGACGTAATCTTGCCAGTTAAGTCGTTGCTCTACTATTACACCGAGAAACTGTTTTTGCTACATGTGTAATCGGTTGATCCTTCAATTCGACATGTGTCATGGGAATGGGTATTATCCTCCTGGAAAATTTCATGACCTGCGTCTTGTCGAGAACAAGTTCGAAATGTGAACCAATAGATTATTCATATCTGAGATGGTCTCATTGAGATTTTTCCTGGTCGAAGTAGGTGTATTTATCATCTGCCCGAAGTTCAAAGGATACCCCGTCGCTACAGTTTACAAGGTCCTTAATATAGATAAGGAAGAGCAATTGCCAAGGGATCAACATGATATGGGACTTCTATAGGAAACGATTTGTACTCAAATTCATTCTCATAACACACCAAACATGTTTTATTAAATTATATCATTACCAAATATTCGCTTCTTTACAATTGAAACATTATAGAAGGAATTCTAACACGGAACGCATGCTATTTGTGTTTTATATCCCTGGCGCTAAATTCTTTTATAGCTAACGTCAGATCAGCCCCTTTCATCTCCGCCAACTGCCTTATCAGTCACAAGTTGTTCCGACTACCTACCTACGGTATTATTTTTTAACAGCGAACATTCATAGCGTTCCTCAGTCACACCTGCCTTGTCATATCTGCCACTGACATTCTGCATAAACTGTTTCAGCCCACGTCAGAATCAGCCACCAGTTGTACCATTTTGCTGGTTATCACTTTAATGAAACTTTTCCTACCCAACCTTATCTTACCTAGGGTACGTATTTCTAACCCGCGGGACAAACATACGTATTTTTCTAGGGTACGTAATGCCGATTTTTAGCGTTTTTTTATTAAAGTTTAATCAAAGTGATAACCAGTAAATTGTTACGCCTGTTTAGGTGTGAAGACAGTGGCAGATATGACAGTGGCAGATTTTGAAGTGACGGAAAAAAACGTGTTGGCTGAAACATCATTTAGGTCGAAAGCACGTGTGATGAAAGATTTTTAGCGGTTATGTCAGTGTCCGGCCATGACAGTGGGGTGAAATGAAGTGGCGATAGTGCGCGTGAGCGGGAATAATTTTTGAGCGAACGCTGGGCTCCCGCTATGGATTTGTACCTAACAATTATTTGATTCAATTCCTCTTATACGCAAATACACACTTTTCATTTTTTTTACCTCCAACTCGTTATTAAATTTGAGACACATTAGTGCGATACATGTACAAATTACCAAATGCATAAACAAAATTCTATAAACACAAATATAAGTTTAGCAACAACGAAGCAGGAAATTCAACGTCATATTAATGTTCCATCCATCATGCCAATAGATCATTCCAAAAATTTCTTTATCAGGTCACAAAATTGCCAACTACACTGACAAACATTTAAAATTGATTTAAAATGTAATACATTTGTAATAATTATTGTGAATTGCCACTAAATTAGCAAAACATCTACGCCGACACGTCATAATCGAAGAAGACAAAACACCGATTGTAGATACATTTTTATCCCAATAAAATTTTCCTTCACTGCCCGTGAACTGCGCATTATATATAAAAAATCCAAAAGATATTCCGTATTAGGATAGAGGAACATGTGGAGTCAGAACTCCTTTGCTGGTCGTCTTCTCAAGCTTGACGATGAATCCGTTCATTCCAATATTTTATTGGAAAAAGCAAGTCGTCATACAATTCCTATGAATGAAACGAATGCAACTCTACGAACTACGTAAAATATTATAGCCTCGCCAGAACGACATCGTAAACAATATCATTTTTGACTCCTTGTATCTGACGCCACTGTTGCATGAACGATTAACGTATCGTTGTTCACGTTGAAATTGTGAGAGAGCTCCCTCATCGGAGGATCTCGTCGAAAAAAATGATGCAAGATGCGCTCACGATCACTCCATTTACAAAGGAGACAATCAAATGCGTAGGAAATCCGTGGATGAAATTACCAGAATAAAACGCTCCAATTTTTTTCGTCACCGAACAAAATAGAGATTTCAACTCTTGCTGGTCTGGGAATTTTACTTCCTAACTTAATAAAACATCTCGAGCTCATTTCACAAAGTTCACAAATTGGTTATCAGTTACCTTACGGGCCAAGTTTGGCATCGCTACTCTCAAACAAAGTGGCAAAGTTGAAGCCATCGACATTACTGCCTGGAAATTCAAGGAATATTCCTAAGAAATTGTGACTAATTTCCTATTTTTGGTATTATTATAAAACCATTTATTTGAATCGTCCTGCAATGGGGTTTCAATTCATATATATCACACATGATCGTCTTCATTTAATACACTATTTGCATTAGCGAATAAAAAGTTTAAATTGAATTCGTCGCAGCTCATCTAGAGTGGGCCGCCGTTTCGTACTTCATGGAGCAAAATACAATACTCAATATTATCGTCAATGATTTTACCGACAACGTCGGATTTGAGATACAAATCACTAATACATGGGGTTGGAAAATCACGAAAACATGGGGTTGAAAAATCATGAATTCATGGGGTCGGGACATCACGAACACATGAGGTGAACTTGAAAATACGTTATTGCCGAAGTTAAATGAAACACCGCCAGCGTGCAGGCAATCTTGAATAACAGCTCGATTATAAGATGCATTATTCGAATTAGCGAAACATAAGTTCAAAATGAATATGTTATAGTCCGTATCCAGCGGTCGGATGACACGAAATGCCCACCATAACAACGTTCCTCGGATCAATGAGAAATTGACTGATCTCATTACAGAGAAAACTATACTCCCAATGGCAAAAACGGAATAAAATTGAGAGCTGATGGAGTTGGAGTTGGGTGAGAGAGCAGATAATTGGTAGACGGTGAAAGTAGATCGGATGGGTGGGAGGTGGGTCGGTTACAGGGGAAGTAAAAGAGGTGTATTATATGAACCTGTATTGATTGAAGTGTACGAAACTTACAAGTGTGTGATTTCCTTTGCTTTTGGTTTACACTAAAACCGTTCAGGTACCACCATTTTTTAAAATTTGTTTTGCTCAAGTCAATTATCTATTGAGGAATAAGTTTAATAAAAACTGTTTTGAACAGAATCAAACTTATCAGACAAGATTAAGTCGAACGCGCAACGCCGCTCTTGTTTTTCCCACTTTGACGGAGGACAAGAATAAACAGGGAGTTTCAGAATTATTTAAACAAACTTCAATCCATGGATGGGTTAGGTAAAATATACCCATTTTATTCTATGGAAGTGTCCGAAAATGGTAAATAAAATGGTACAAAAACTTAAACTTTAAAAGTTCGACCAATCCAGCCGCATTCAAACCACTGGATTGGTCCTGGCGGATCCATTTCCTGGCACCGAGGTACCGAGGTCTCCTGTCATGACATCCTTAGATTTTTAACTTTGGGGGCACCTCATGATTTTGGTGTACGAAACGATAGATCCGTCCGAACAAGATCTCATCGACAGTATTATTGATGCTCTGCAAGAATCACTGAAACTCCTGACGTCTTCGGACGAGTTCGGTAATCATTGCGCCGGCGCCTCCACACTTGCATCGCAGTAAATGGGCGGAATTCCGAACAGCTATTTCTCATACCTACCTAACTTTTAACTATGAACTGTTCATCCATAACAAAATACTTGTATTCACACAGTGAAAACATCTAACTGTTGTTTTCACTGTGTGAAAACTAACAACTAACTGTAACTGTTCTACTAAGCATTTTCGAAAACGCATCCATTCAATACAATATGATTATATTAAATACCCCAAACTTAGATTGAAGTTTGTTCAAAGAATGCTGAAACTTTTTGTATATTAAATATTAGCGGCAGCTTCAAGCTAACATCAGTTTGGTCCCATTGTAAATGGCGCTGCGTCTCCAACAACTCCCAGGCGGTCATTGTTTGCCCTGTGGGCATCGTTTGTTCTCCACAGCGCCGAGTCCGACTCTAAATGGAGGCAAGCGACAAGTGTGCTGTGCTCAGCGGTAGGAAGATGGGTTGGAGTACGAGCACCGAGGGAACTCAGGAGTGGACGTCTTCAAAAACAGGAAGATGGCCTGGAGAACGAGCAGCGAGTAAACTCAAGAGTGCACGTCTTCAAAAACAGGAAGATAGCCTGGAGGACGAGCACCAAGTGAACTAAGGAGTGGACGTTGTCAAAAACAGCAAAACAGCCTGGAAGATGAGCACCGAGTGAACTCAGGAGTGGACGTCTTCAAAAACAGGAAGATAGCCTGGAGGATGAGCACCGAGTGAACACAGGAGTAGACGTCTTGCAAAACAGGAAGATATCCTGGACGACGAGCACCGAGCGAACTCAGGAGTGGACGTCTTCAAAAACAGGAAGATGACAAGGAGGACGAGCACCGAGTGCATTCAGGAGTGGACGTCTTCAAAAACAGGAAGATGCACTGGATGACAAGCACTGAGTGAAAACGAGACTAGGTGTCTCTACCGACGGGAAAATGGCCTGACGAACGAGCTCTGAGGAAGCTTGAGGGTGGGCCTACTCAACGGTAAGAAGACGGACTGGAAGAACACCGAGTCTTTGGGATTAAATTGTGGAACAATCATTCAGATCTATCCTGCCCAAGCACACCATGACTCATAACTTGCCCGCAACAGCGGCCCATACGGACATGGGTATTATATGTGCTGCCGCATAAAATAATTACACTAATTAACTTCCGTATAATCGCGTACCGTTTGATGCATTCTTCCTCATCACTCCAAATCTCATAATGATTCGCTTGTATCCAAGCATAGAATGGCAGTAATACCTCTGGCGATAAAAGGGGATCGGGTTTTGAATCATCTTTCATCACGACGCGCGATTGTGCAGTACATAAACAGCATGGTGTGGGATGGAACAATGTTTGTTATTATGTTGTAATGTCAAGCGCTGAGCGGTAAACAAGTTTTATTTGTAAATGGATGGATGACAAGGCTCGGTGTTCAATGTATTACACCAGAGAGTGACGAAGTGACTTAAGCAAACAAGTGGGAAAACAGGGAAGATAAGAGTGAGATAAAACAGAAGCCCAGATGTTGTGATGAGTTGCGGTTTGAGTATGTTGGTTGTAGTGAAAGAATTGAGAGAAATAGAATACAAGAATAGATGTTTTGGTGATGTGAGTGTTGAGTTGGTGGGCTACGGGAAAAGATGTGACTGCGAAATAATGGAATAACAAATTTTGTGATGATGTGAGGTCGGAAAAGGTGACTGTGGGAAAATGTGAGAGGCGGGATAAAAGAGAGAAAAAGAGGTTTCTGGTGAGGTGAAATGGGAATGTTTGGACTGTAGATAAATGTGAGCGGAGATAAACCAGAGAAATAGATGGCTCCGAGGAACAGTGAGAAAGAGATAGAGGTAGTCGGTGGGTCAGGTGGATTGGGAGAGTGAGGCTGTAAGGAAAAGAAAGAGGATGTGACTTGTGTTCCGGTGAATTTTTTATTCCATGATTCATTTCTCATCCCGGATCTCCCGGCATGGAGGTACATATTTCAAAGAGTACGGATGTATGATTTTTTCTTAATTCATTAACGTAGATATTCACACAATTTATTTGAATCGTTCGTCTCTGAAATTGGTCGGAATCAAAACACCCCCTAAATTGAAGTGTTTTCTGTTTTGTTTGTGAAGGAACTTGATGAAATAATGTGTTGAAACATTTTATAAGTAAGTGAGCATTTTATTTAATTGTTTTGCTAACTGAATGAAATATTTCACATGATTCGAGCCGAGTTGCATGAATTTAAATTATCGTAAATTACTTTGCATTTATACAAGCGCGGATCCGTTCCAAACAGAATTAATTATCCGTAATATAAATACAAAGATTTATACTGTTCAACCCTCTCACATTAATGGGGAGTTGTAATTAATGGATTTTACCGGTAATTGTCATTGAACGGCGTTTTTCTCTTCTTTACGTTCCCTGCAAGAGGTATCGTTGTGCCCTTGTCGTCGTTATGGAGACAGACTGCTCTCTGGGAGCGGTCGGGGAGACATTCTCCTCCCAATGTGGTCTACTCAGCAATTGATGGCGCCAAGGCATGTGAAAATTGTGTATTTCAATGATGGTATCAATTGTTGAAGTAAATGATGAACTCTCAGGGAAAACAAATTTATTTGAATTCCACTAAGACTTGATCATGGCATAGGGATAGTAGTGATAGAAACTTGATCGATGGGTAAAGCTTTAGCGAAAAAAACGATGCATTATCACCGTGCAATTCTACATTATTCTATGCTCTGTAACCAAATCATAAATTACGCATAAAATGTGTGTTTAATATTTCAGTGACATTTAGCTGTCGCCGATTTTTTTAGCTACTGTCGACAGAATTAAAGGCTAGAGATTTTACACTGGAGGGGAATAACAACGGCATGTGTCAAAATAGCCAGATAGATATCACGCAGCTGTTTTAGTTACACTAGCTATATAAAAATATACTCACATCAGCCTGGTGAAGTGGGGATAACATTCTGTGGTTTACTTACGTAGTACTATTATAGTTCTTAAGGTGCCACATAAATCATAATCGATGTTTGGCTTCTGCATATATACAAATTACAGGTGACAACTTCGATTAGACAGAGGAAAAAGCACATGTGCTCATCCCGAATAGTCCCCTTGAAAGAAGAGGGAGATAGTCAACTAAGCTAGATAAATACACTCAAACATACAAGAAATGGAAGCTGAAAAGGATCGAAAATAGAGGTGGCCTATAGGCGCTATCTCACATCCAGCCGGGGCATTTCAGCTTTGGAAAAAACACGGTTACTGTCAGTCAGATATTTATAGAATTGATGCGAGTGGAGATGTGAGAAAGAACATTTAGGTTTCAGATAGTCCCATCTAAGGCTGTCGAGCAGAGACAAATACGCCCATACGCTCAACGGACTCATCCTCTTTCTTGAGGGCATCAAAATTGGTTGGAATAGGACCCCCAACAAGGTATTGAGTTCAGATCAAAAGGAGCAAATGAGTCATTCGATTTTGAAATAAACGCAATAATTTGAAGAGCACCAAGCAGTGTTTCATAGGCAGTGGTGGTCCACCATTTGTGATTCTATGAAGAGTCTGCGGTCAAAGTGAGGAGTCAAAGAAACCACTCCTAAGAATAGCTCCGTTCTTGGCAGCAGTAGTGTCTAGATTGAAATAGACATTCAGGTTGTACAATTCTGATAATCACTAAAAATCGAAGAGCACCAAAGCCAGTTATCTGGGAAATACTCCTCTCCCATGGGCTGGAAATAAATATGGCCAAATTTAATCTAACAAAACACAAGTGTAGAAAATTCTGTAATACCATTAAACAGAGATAACTATCATATCGACCAAAAACCCTTCGACATGAGGGATGTCCATTAAAACAATAATGTTTACCTAAATGCTGGACATGACGACTACTCAAATATCTGTAGGGGGAAGAAGGAACAATTTGTAAGTCGTTCTGATCCTTGCTACACCGGATCCAGTCCTGGATCTGTAGGAGCGAAATCTGTGATTTTTTCCTGAAGCACCTCCCACTGCTCTGCAACAGGATCCGCATAACACAGAAAATGAAAGAAGTAGTGTTATATTTCAAAATATGCCAATATGATTCAGACGTTCCATGGAACAATCAATTTTAGATTGTGATCAATCCATGTCAGGATACATCTTGAAATTGCTATCGTCGGCGACGTCACGATTCTAGCTCGAACCTAAATATCACATGTATGGAGAAGTAAAATCATCAAGGATGCTAACTCGTTCTGGCAGCTTGAATAGTGATGGCAATCATTTTCCTTCCGTCACTGTCGTACATTCTATTTGAAACAAACGTGCTAGCACGTGAGAGAATTGTCATACAATAATGCAACTCTATTATGTAAGCTTCTTTTGAATAAGTTTACAGTACCTACGGTATTGAACCAAATTGTTATGAGGTCATTGAAGTTCGATTGCAGTCTGATATTAGAAGGAAGCCTCTACGTGACTGCGAGTGGATTGTCGCAACAATATAGTTTCGGTCGGGGATGGTTAGGGGAAAGAAACAACGATCGTTTAGATATGATTCCCAATAGCAATAGGTTTTGAGGTCGTAAAACAATAGGAATTTGGGTATTGTTGTCATTTCGACGCTTGTGAGTCGGAATGCCGTCCAATGTGACATAATAGGGTATCACAAAAGTCTAATTGTATATAGATACCACAATGACCAAAATGGAGATAATTAGTTGGAAAAAAAATTAGCCCCAAAAACGACAATGTACGAAAAAATAACTTTGGCAATTCAATTATTCCTTGAATAAGAGAGGAACTACTACTCACACTTATCAAATATACAATTTAAACCTGTGGTATTTTTGTACCCATTGCTATTTTTTCCCTATGAAATCAAAATATAAGTACCTTCAATCCATGATCGAAACTGCACTTCTTTTAGATTATCACATTTACCCAATGGTTACAACAATTATTCCTTTCGGTTGAGATTGAGGTTGAGAAGTTGAGAAGCAAAATCTGGAGACTCACTATAGGTTCGTGAATTAGCAAAATGAGTCATTCGTGGATTCACTGCTAAAGAATAGAAGGACTCCAAGCGCTACTTGATTTATTGTAAACGGATATGAGGAACGTTGATGCCTTTGATGCCGCTGATGCCACGCTGATGCCAGGTAAGGCAGATGGTTGAGCCAGAATTTTGAGGAAAACAACAAGATATTTTGATAGGAGGTGATAAGGGCGCGAAAGGGGAGACCGGAAAGAAGTAGATGGCGGAAGTTGAATTGGCCAATTGTTGTGGGAAAATGGTGCTATACGGATGAGGTGGGTCGAGTGTTTTGATGAGTTGCTCAATATTGAAGAAGTCAGAGGGAATGACATTGTCACTATGGGTGGTGGTGCAAGGATGCCGGTTTTGGGAGATGGACTTGCTGAGACATTACAAAGGACGAGGTGCAGCAGGTGGTAGAGGTGATAAAAGTAAGAAAAGACCTTGGGTTTCGCGGCGTTGCGACTGCGTGCCTGAAGAGGAGGGGGTACCTATAGTCAAATGATTGTTGAGGCTACTGAATTCGTGTGTTGTGTCTTATTTGGGGCGTACTGAGTGGCGCAGTGATGGCATTGTTCTGTTGTGTAAGGGCAAAAAGGAATCAAATAAATGCTGCAACTAGAGTGGTATTATTTTTGAATGTGTTGTTGGTAAGTTGGACGTGAAATTGTTTATCAAGTTGATTGCAAACAATATGATGGCGTAGGTGGCAAAGAACTGTGTGGCTTCAGGAGTGGTAGAGGGTGTACCGATCAGGTTTTTGGCGTGAGGCCAGTCAATGAGAAGTACCATGCGAAGGGAAAGGAAGTGTCCTGGACTTCTCTGGGTCTTTAAAAGGCCTGCGACAGGGTCGAAAGGCTTTGTCTGAGTGGGGATCGAGATTAGTGCAAGGCTCACAGTGAATGTGGAAACCAAGTATTCCTGACCAATAAATCTCTAAACTGATGGAGGGCTCAGGAAATGAACGCGAACGTATTGTGTCGTGGTTTAGAGCTGCTGGCAGCGAATGGGCGGAGTTGGCAGTGAAGTCGGTTACTGTAGGCAAATTACAGGACACTCGTGGCGGATTCTGGGGAGAAGTTGGGCAGGCTAGTGCCGAAGATTGGTAGAGTGTGTGAGAGGAGGAGTTGCGAGTTAAACAAGGTGAAAGTGAGATGTTCTAGAAATGTCGATGCGAGTGAATTTAGTGTCCTCATGCATGGAGAGTTTTCGGAGGAGATTTAGTGTTTTAAGTACCAGGTCTCTCACGCGGAGAAAACTGATATGGGGGAAACTGAAGTGACGTTGCAAGTGAAGGAAGGGTGTAAAGTGTTTAGTGCACTGAAAAGTATAATGAGCTGTTGGACGTTGGGGATGGAAACAAAGAGATGGTTGTATGAGGGATTAGTGGTCCCAATTGTGCTCTATGGAGCTGAGACTTGGTAGGGGAGAGCAGATGAGAGAAGAAAGTTGAATGTGTTCGAGATGAAATGTTTATGTGGCCAGGCTGGAGTGACGTTGTTCGAGTGAGAACGGGATGGTGAAGAAATTGGAGAGCAAAGTATAGAGTCTTGTGCTCTGAAATTTCTCGGGTACAATATGATGGATGTAAATTGGTGAAAATGTTATGCGGAGGTAAGTTGACGTAGGCACAGAGAAAAACCGATGTTTCGGGGGATAGACTGCGTGAATCAGGCATTGGGAAGGAGGGACATAAACCGTTATGTGGCAGAAGAGGGTGCAATTGATAGGCTGAGTGGAAATGGTTTTGTGACGCAGCAGGGGTAAACTAATTTGATTGTCGAGCCCTTCAGTTAACACGACTTCGGACAGCAGTCGTGACCCGAAGTGTGCGTTGCGGGGTCTCTCAGTTGACCCTTTGGCGAAAACAGGTTGATTTGAGCCTTGCCGTCGGCCAACCCCCTTCCATAGGGATTCAGCCTAATGTCTGCATATTGGTATCATGAAATACATGAAATGTCTGTGCAAATTGTTTGGACGTTTTTTTCACAAATGTTCAGATTTGTTATGAGTTATTGTTTTAATTATAAATACTCATTGCTCGCTATTGTGCCATATTTTTCTCTTGTTTTATAACATCAGTATTCCGATAAATCTGAATTAAAATGGCAAAGATGTTGACCGGACAGAGAAAAAATTAATATATTTTTTCATCAATGACTTTTTGAAGAGACCTAGCAATTTTTCAAATGCTTATGTAATCATTAGCATTAATCTAATCGGATGCAGCATTCATGTATCGACCATCAGTAGCTCTTAAATGTATTATATTGACTAGGCCTTACCTTGTGTATTTAAATTATTAATAAAAAAGAAAAGCTACAAACATGCATTTAATGACTTTTAATATGACAAGACAAATGCATTCCAACCTTTTTATCATTTGTTCTTAAATCGTTGTCGTAATGGTCAATTCACTTTCATTTGAGATACACATAATGTCGATACGATCTTGACCTCGAATGAAACAATATTTTTTTTCTCGGCTGAACACTAGTCAAATCTTGCATCATAAATGAATTAATTTTATCCCTCTCGGACGAATCGAGCTCCTTTCATTTCCTTCATTTCATTAGCCTCGTTTAAAGACCAGAAATGCTTCGCCTACAACTCTCCAACCGTTCACCAACGGGATCTTTTAGATCAGTTCCGATTTCTCTAATTAGGCAAGTGCCTTTCACTAACTTCCTCTCGACTTGACAAGCTTCATAGCCGTATTAAGCTTTTAGAACTCCCAACTGCTTCTGAACGGGAATTTTTGCATCACTTTATTTTTTTTTCAGTAATTCAAGTTCCTTACATTAACTTCATTTTGTGACCAGTCAGGCTTTGCCGGCCTTTGAGGCTAATAAAACTCTCCAGCCCCATCTGAGAGGAAATTGAGGATCAGTTGTTCGAAGCGCAATCTTTCGCCACTTGTGAAAAATTGGTGTCCTATCTCAATTATGTCTGTGCTGTTGACTTGAATATGTTTTTTGTTCAAACACTCTGTTTTGCCATGAGAAACGTATGTCCTTCGACATCATACTGTTATGTATGACACCCTCTCCCAACGTGTCCCATATCCTGCGGGTAACACTGGAAACAATATAGGAAGCTTAGTATGATGGCACTCATGTACTATGCTATCCGGTCTGTGGTTATTGCTGGATCGCTATTCTCAATGATTGAACAGTTATTATCGGACGGCAAGCATGGATGGTGTTGTGGTCAATGGTGGGAAGAGTTCTATGTTCTCAACAGATGAGAACCAGCAGGTGGGCTACCCAAATTTATCTATCTATAAGTTAAGTCGAATAATTATCATGGTGTCACTAAGTCCCTTCGGAAAGTTCTTTTGGCAATTGATTGATACTTTTCCATGTAAGAAAAAAAAATCAATGCTAGCGAAAACTAATCTATGGAAGTTTCTTATTCTCGTACTGTAGCTCCTCGATTCCCAGTTTTTAGCTTATATGGTGATTTACAAGCTGATTTCCCCCATCTGCCAATTCTCGGTGTGAAAATGTTATGGAAAGCTGAAGTTTGAGAGCAATCTCAGAGTGGTGTAAAAGTTGCATCTTAGAGCATCAGTATCGTTACTAAAACATGGAGATTGTTTGGTTGTTGGACTCTTTTCTTAATATGCGTTATTATCTAAACACTGCCCTTGCTGAAGAAATGACCACATGCAAATGGTGATGTTTATCAGTCACATTTGCGGCCTCATGTTTGTGTGATTAAGGTAAAGCTCGTCTAACAGACGTGTTGCTCCTCTGTTTGATGTGGATCTTATCAGGTTGGTTTCCGCCGTCGGTGTAGCGTGCCAGCTATATTTTTCCGGCGGTGCACAGTATCCACTGAGGCAGCAGCTCCCGGAGAAAAGAATCTATCTGCGAATACTCGTGTAGTTTTAATGTGGAAGTTTCTGATACATAACACATTTGGGTGTCGAACTTAACAGTTAAAATGAATTTTAATAAAGTGAACTGCTGCCTTGTGGAATTCGTCCGTTGACCTTGTATATGCTGGTGTTATAATCAGCTCTTTTGAATTGAGTGTCAGTTCCATCGTTCTTTCTTTGAGAATTTCATTTTCATGAAAACGTTCCTCCCGGCGACTTGCTGTTAACTCTGCTCATTGGATGTTATAGGTGTCTGTTGATATTTCCGAGCTTCCTCGTCCCCAAAGGTCGCTTTCTCATATTTAATATTGATAATTAACGTAATAAAATGACAATCCGTTTCTCAGCGCCGGCAGAAGGGTGAGTTATGTCGACACTTGGGAGCAAATTCCACCCAGAAGTGCGGTTATTACAGAGCGGAGAGAGGATTGGAGTTTACATGAACAGTTTACATGTTATGATTTCATTTTATATGTATGATATTTTAAGGTACAAAATTGCAGGCTCTATTTGAGCTATTAATGGCCTGTTGGATAATTTGATCCTAAAAGGGCACGAAATAATCATCTTGATTCATAAAGCCAAGACAGCAGCTGGAACAACACAGAGACGTCTATACTTGACACCAATTGACAAGAGATATTCTTTTAACACTAGGAAAGGAAACTTCAACATGACGAAACGCTTATGTGGTGGTATTTATTCAGTTTTTAATAATGTTACAAATTCGGACATGTTTGAGAAACCGTGAGAAAACTGCTAACAGACAATGTACCATAATTGGGCCAGTAGGATGATAGGCATAGTTCTTTTAACATTGCTATAAAAACTGAACGAGTCATTCAGACGGTGAATAGCATTTAAGGAGTTTCAAATTCTAACACTATTGTTAGATTTTATTGGATTAGTCTCAAATCGAGCAAATGATGAAAGTTATTTGTGGAATAAAGTTCCTCAGAGACAGCATGGAGCCGCGCTCCGACAACTAGATGCAGATAGCTGTTTTTGTATTGGACGATGGTGTTCTCTATGAAATATATTACACAAATGAATACTTGATGGGCTTGATGGGTGAAATCAGGATATCATTTTTTTTTCCATTGTATTGATTCAAGACACAATTAACTTCGTTTGCTGTAAAATTTAATTGCCAGCTAGTTGGAAAGGAAATGCCATTAATTGGCCACATATTTCTTAAATGAACATTGTATGATAATTCAAGCCACTAGATTGTAACCAATTACAAAGAAACATCACGTTGACGAACTGTCATCAAAGCTATCCGAAAAATCTGTGAAAAAATTTCCACCTGAAGAGGCAGGGTCCTTTTACATGGTCCTTTTAATGAGAATTTTCCTTAGCACAATCAGTCCCGAATACTGTCTCTAACTCCGACCAGGAAATGTATTCATTATCAAGAGCAAATGAGCGATGTATCGAGATAAGCACGATACCCTGGCATCGTAAATGTGGTGTACTTCACGATTTGAAGTTGTGGATAGTTCGTCATTTTTTTAAAACAAATATCGCGTGACCGTTCATTTTCTTTGAGATGGTTGGTTAGAAAACGAGCCTTCAATGAAATTTCGAGGGCATTGATATACACATCAATCGTCCATCCGAATTGAATATGGAGCGCCACTTCTTAAAAATCTGTAAATTTTTGCATCTTCTTCTTTCGCTATGGAATGATTTTGATAAAAATAAACAGGGTCAAATGGGATGCGAGCTTAGTGCATTACTGTTCCGACGCCTATCAGACCGATTAATTCTAGGAAATATGAAGGTATGCAACAACGTAGTATGACGAT
>SDVV010004348.1:0-20289 GCA_016164225.1 Gammarus roeselii
TCTGCGCGCACCCCCGTACGCTCGGTGAGTCAAGGTGCATGCATCGCGTCCTACCCCGGTGAAATGTGAAATGTTATGTGCAAATTCCCGTAGACCGGACAAAATCAGTCGTTTGTGGCCACCAAAATGACTCTAGAAAGCGGTTCTTGTAGCTATACTAACTACTCCTATTTCCAGGTAGTATCGTATGCTTTTTCCCCGTCGAAAAATATGGAAAACATGTGTTCCCCTCGGACAAATGCCTATCTAATGTCAGATTCTAGTCTTACAAGGTGGTCCGTCGTAGAGTGGCACTTGTGGCTACCACACTGGATGCTGTTCAGGCCTGCATGCATATCAAGGTAGTCGACAAGGCGCGTGTTTATCATTCTTTCCGTGGTCTTGCAGAGGACGCTGGAAAGAGCGATGGAGCGATTGTTATGTGAGTCACTGTGGAATTTCCCGGGTTTGGGTATTGGGATAATTACAGATTTCCGTCACTGATCGAGAAAAAATGAGTAAGATTTGATTTGATTTTGGCCTCATTTCCACCAGAGCCTCAACGTGAGTCATAATAGGCTCCCCCTTAGGGCTCAATCATCATGGATTCTAGTAGGCTCGCACACCTCTGTGTGCATGAAAAACAACATTGTCAAAGTTAAACCGTTCGAACATTTTAGTCGAGTCAGACGCACGCTGGTCCGCACAAGAATAACGTTTCGACGAAACGAACCTCCGCTTTCAATCATTTAGAACTTCATGAGTAATATGGATGCGCGCCAGTGCGTACAGGTAGCATCATCGAGATTGGTACAAAGTTTACGGCTACACGGACACAGTCTCCTCCGACAGCAACGCATCACAGTATATTTCATTTATTTGAGTATGATAGACGAAATGAAACCCCACGCCTCCAATCATTTAAAACTTCAAGAGTAATATGAACACACGTTAGTGCGTACAGGCAGCATCGTCAAGTCTGGTACAAGGTTTACGGCTACAAGGCCAAAGTCAGCTCAGACAGCAGCGCAATACAATGTTTACAACTGCACGGCCTTAGTTCGGTTACATTACAATTCATTTATTCAGGAAGATAAAGACTCAGACAAAACGAATACCCACCTCCACCCCTCAGAACCTCAATAAGTAATATGCACGCACGCCAGTGCGCACAGGTAGTATCGTCGAAATTGATACAAGATCAATCAGATCAACTCCAACCGCACTGCATCGCAAGGCTTACAGTTACGCGCAAAGGTCAACTACAGACATGACATATGGCCCGCACACGCGCGAGCGAGCACCGAAAGAAAAAAACCTTTTTCACAAAATCACAAACACGAGCTCTCGCAAAAGTATGCTAGCATTATTTTCTACGACAGAATTGTGGAACGTGAAGAGGAAAGAAAGGGCAGGTTCATCATGGGCTAAAAACTGCTCAGATTGTTATCATCACATTTATTGTTCAAGGGGATAGGGTGGGGAGGGGGGGGCGGGCATAGGTCCCTTGGGTCCCGAAAGAGCCCCGGAAAGTTACCCCTGTCTCAGCTCATCTCGGCTTGTCGCAAGTCATTTCGGCCAGTTTCGACTTGTCGCGACCAACTCGACTCGTCTCAACATGTTTCACCTGATTTCGACGCACCTCGGCCAGCCTCGGTGCGGCTCTCCCCTCTGCGTCAGCAATGTTGTGGACTGTAATAACTAATTTCTCTACTCAAGCACTCCACATATATACATTCCTCTGTGTATGGGTTTTACAACGTAGGGAGGGAGGAGCAGAGGTTCCAGGATTTAGAGGGGCCCACAGTTTCTCAAGAGGGTCCCACAGGGTCTCAAGGGTGTCCCAAAGGGTCCAAGAAGAGTCCAGGTGGATCCCATCAAATCCTCCTAGTCTTCCAAGTCCCCCGGGTTCCCAAAACCCTGGGTCCTCCGAGTCCCACGGGTACCCCCAATTCCCTGGGCCACCTAAATTCAACCCACCTCGATAAATTATAAACGAAGTAAAATTTATCATCATGAAGAAGGGCAAAAAATTAATAATAGAGCACACGAAATAAGACAAAACTATAATATTGAAATGTGTCAATGATCTATAAAATGAATAACCATCCATCCACCCCAAACCTGAGTTTAAATACAGAGTGTTGAACACTTTTAATAAGTGCTCACGGGCGCCATCTGTGACATTCTTGATCATGTTGATGTGTACCCGGTCTGGCTCAGTTGAAGCTTCACGTGTATGGTCTATGGCGTACTGTAGTACGTGGAGGGAGGAAGGTTTGTTCTAGGCCTCTTCATTTCTAGAAGTCAAGTCAAGATGCTCACTATCTCGCAAGTCTTTTTCTCGTTAAAAAGCAGCCGTGTAATTTGTTGATTGCAATATCTGGCTAAAAGTCTGAGCTAGTTTATTTGCGATTTCCGCGTGGGAAGAATAAGGTCTGCCTCCGTCTGAAAGGATGTTAATAGGTCGTTCGGGTTTTCCCTGGATACGTCGGATTTTTTCCCACACTTGGGAGAGGGGGGTGTTTCGATTAATAGTGTTGACTAACTGAGCCCAGCTTTCACGTTTCTTTTCCACTCGAAATTTTCGGTATACAGCAGATGCCCTTTTCGACGCTACTCGGTTCCTGAGAGACCGTGCACGTCGGTAGGCATTGTATAGCCTTTCACGCTTATCTCCTGCTGCTTGCACCTCTCGGCATCACCATGGTTTCGGAAAGAAGGCGGAAGGGGCATTTTGGGAATGCTTGTCTCAGCTGCAGCTTGAAACATTTCGTATAGTTAGGCGACGAGGTCGTGTTCCGAAATGTTTACGGGGATGCCATCCATATCGCTCCGCGCAATGTGTGCCTAGTATTCCACCCAGCTGACTTCCCGGTAGTTGAATCGAAGTTCATGTGAGGCAGGGTTGGTTGGTTGGTGAGAAGCGATATGATGACTAGGATATGGTCACTGTCTTGTGTTGGAGGCAAAACTCCCCAATCGAGTTGGGGTGCCAGAGTAGGGGGAGCATATGGATAAATCGATGACAGTTTCACTTTCGGGAGTGATTCGGGTGGGTTGTCCATCGTTGAGATGGACCAGGTTGTAAGTGTTTATGGTGTTAGCTATTATCACTCCCCTGGGGTCTGTTCTCACGCATCCCCATGTTTCATGGTAGCTGTTGAAGTCTCCAAGGATGAGTATTGACGAGGGCAGTTGGTTCAGCAATTCGGTCATTAGTGCTTCCGAGAGGTCATGGCTTTTTGACGAGTAGATAGATACCACTTTTATTGGCCTTGAGACGCATATCTTTAAAAGTGATAGCTTGGAGTTCTGTCCTCAGGGGAAGGGGGAGGTGAGGTACGCTTTAGTGGATCATAAGTGCCCCGCCGTGAGCTGTCACGTTGGTGTGGCCTTCGCGGCGGTGTATGATATATTGGGAGATTCTGAAGGAGGCGGTCTCTGTGAGTTTGATCTCTTGGAGGCCTATCATCGAAGGCTTATGGGTGGTGATTAAGGATAGCAATTAGTCTTTCTTGTTTCAGAGTCCCTGGCAGTTCCACTGAAGTATTTTGGTGTTCATTTTGAAGGCTGTTCACACTCAGACCTTGATGATCTTGAGTTGTCGAGTGATTTGCTTAGCTTTGGTGGTGTTTGCGCTTTTGAGTTTGCATAGGGGTTTCGGGTCGGGAGTGTTCACGAGAGTGTCCGCATTCGGTGTGAGGTGGTCTGCTGTGATTGCTGCGGTCGCGGCTGCGAGTGCTCTTGTGGGAGGACAAGGGTTCGTGTTCTTTGTCTTTACTTCGTGAGCGAGTGCGCTCTTCTTCTGCGTTAGCCTTTGTGATCTGCGTAGGTGGTTGTGTAGAGTGAAAGCTATTTGGTCCAGGTAAGATGACGGTTGTTCAGAGGTCTTGCGTAGGAGTTTTTAGATAAGCGCCGTTGTCGAGGCCATGATTGTTCTCGCTGGTGGCGTGTTGGTGAGTCAGGTTGGTTAACGGAGGGTCGTGTACCTCGCAGTGGTTTTCCACGAATGAAGCCGCATTTTAGACAGGTGGAGGAAGTTCTGGATTCTTGTCCTGGCGGGCCGTTATTTGAGAATTATTACTAATCTGGTGTTGGAGGATCGCTCTCTCCGTCTCCTCCTCTGGGCAATCTTGATGTCCGGTAGGGTGTCCGTTTACTTAGCAGTAAAAACAGTGCGGTTCTTCGGACCGGCACGACTGGGGATCTTCCTGTTTGTCATGGTCATCTTGAGAGCAGTTTGAGCATCTTTGCTTACCATTACAGTTTCCGCTTGTGTGTCCGTATTTTTGGCATTTATGACATCGCATCGAACGTCTCTCAAATGGTGAAACCTTGATTTTGGTGGTGCAGAAGGGAATGTCTAGGTATTTAGGTGGAGTAGGGCAATTAAATTTTAGTATTAGGGCTGTGGTGGTCTCTCTTCTTGGTGCGATCTTTGGTGCGATTTTTGCTACGACAACGCAGTCTTCGTGTTGAACGAGTCCAGTGATGTACGCCTCGATTTCCTCCCTCGGGATATTTTCCACTTAGATCGCACCTGAGCTTGTAGACCAAGTCGGGTGTGGAACTATTATGCATGACTTTTCACTGCGTCTAGTTTTGGAGAGCAGAGTGTATGGACAAATATCCTGTCCGTCTTTGGCGTCGAACGTGATCTTCAGGTGCTCAGGAAATGTATGACTATTGTTGAACAAGTTGTGTTCATTAAATGGCGTGTATTGCTTTCTCCTTTCTGCCCTCTGAGCTCGGTTGTCTTTTTTCTAAGGTAGAGAGTCGTGAAAATTGTCGTCGGACGTAGAGGTACTTGCATAAGTTGCTGATTCTTTAGTTTGTTAATTCTTTACGAGTTCATGGATATGGAGAAAAATTGCCTTGACATGACCCTCGAGCCTCGTTAGACGGTCGTCAATTGTACTAGGTTTTGCGGCGGAAACTTTTGCTTCCTGCTCAGAGAGGCCGGTCATTCGGCCTAGTAGATTCCTGATTTCCTGGACGTTCCTGGTCAATTCGTCGATGTGGTAGTCTCTCCGGTCATCTTCGGCTGAGGTGGCGCTGGTCATCTTGGAGAGGCTGACGTTCTTGGATGTTGGAATCTTGGTCTTCGTCACTCTGGAGGGGGTGTTGGTCCCTCCCGGGTGGAGCTTCCTCCTCGCCCCCATTGGACCCCTGGTTCACGCCAGGGGCCATGGGGGCTCACTCTTGAGGCCTCTTGACCGGCTTTACCGATTCTAACGTTAACGTTAATTGAACACTTTGCAAGCAAAGCAAACGTGCGGTTTAAGGTCCCAGCACAAACTAAGGACCAGACTGTTAATAATCAGTATGTGAACAAACGCGAATTCCAGCAAGAGTACCCCCCAATCTAAGGTCACCTCGTCTCAACCAGCCTCGGTTCGTCTCGACTCGTCGCCTTGCCAGTCGACTCGTTTCCACTAGCCTCAACCTGCCTCGACTCGTTTCGTTCCCTCCAAGCAGAGTGCCATTCAAGATTTCCACTTTCTAACATCAACATGAACATTATTTCACTATTTAGCCATCAAAACGCCTAGCTGTGCTCGGACATTTATTAGGCGCCCGGGAGAGCCCAAATTCTCCCACCGTAGGTAGGACTAGACTAACTAACACACCGCATAGTCCACCTAGGGCCTGTGCGGGCGTCTAAAGATACATAATTATATAACTAATACAAAATTGATCACCATGAGAAAAGGGCTCAAATAAAGAATAGAGCCCAGGAAATAATAAATACTAAAATAAAGTGTTAATGATCTATAAAATGAATAATCATCCATCCACCCCAAATCCGTGTCGACTGATCCGAGCGCACCGTGAAATGCGTCTTGAAGACCATTCTCAAACTCAATCATTTACGAATATACCAAGGGACAACCCTCCCAATATTGTGTTAGGCCTCATCATACAAGAGAACACCAACCCCAATTCTTGGAAATACACTACATTCATCATCAATACTACATGAATACTACATTCATCATCAATACTACCTGAATGCCCTTTGGAAATGGGAATGCATAAATGGTAGCCAGCCAAATACACAGAGGAACAGAGACACGATGATAAAGCATCGCACCCACGACAACTGTCCAAACTCCGACCACCCAAAAACGCAGAAAAGATCCCGGACTGGCGCTGATAGGAGACCCATCCTATCAAATTGTAAATGGTGATACATACAGAAGAATTCACGGTTCCCCGCCTCAACAACAAAAACTACAGTAATCATCAGCAAAACCTGGTGATCGTGATATGGGGACAGGTCACGGAGATGACAAAAAAAAACTCCTCTCTGCTCGCAACACACGCGAATAGGCTAACATGACTAAGACAATGACGGAGGAAATAGCACCTAACGTTCATTGCCAGCTATCGACAGAGGTCGTCAGAGGAGTTCCCAATATATGAGTGCAAAATTCTTCCAGTTTCACTTTACAGCTGATGTACATCCGGGTGTAACGGGCCCCCTTTGAGTGACGGGGGCTTTACCCAGACAAGTACTTTACCGTCCCTTGTACTGCCGTCTGATACTTTCTCCGGAAATTTCCGTTTGGCTCTTCTCAGGACATACATTATCCGATTTCGGGCTGGTGTGAGGCTTTCATTTACATAAATATTATGCTTCAGCTGCCGACAAGCAAATAATATATGCCCCTTCAAGTCGCGACGACCCAGTTTTTGTCTCTTCATTATGGATTACCCATTAACAAATTTTCCCTTGTTGTGGCATCAGATTTGATTTCAGCTTTGCTCTATCTAACGATTTTTCATTGTGAAAATTTCTTTAGGATTTCAAATTCATAAAAACCGAACACAAACTGAACCATAAATAACACTAGGCATCTGCATGCAGGACCAACCACCGCAGTACATCACGGGTAGCAGATCCAAAGGAAGTCAAACAGTCAAAATTAATTGAAATGCCAAAATTTAGAAGCCTCAGATCCATCGATGATCCTTTTCGTATGAACACCGGTCATGTGTCACTCAATGTTTTTTATTCTAAGAAGCCCTTTATGGAAAAGATTAGATTGACGAGGGATGAGGCTTTCTAGCGAGCTGGAGTCAGCGTCCTTCTGGCGTCGAATGTCAAAGCAGCAAATCGTGGTGCAAATAGCTAGACAAATTTTAGATTAGATTAGAGTGAATGAAGTTACTACAGCGTAAAGTCAATGTCCAATAAGCTGTAAATGTCAACGGTATGTACGAGTGCCGCAGGAGGTACAGAAACTCATAATGTGGTCCCAGGAAGGTAGTAAGGAGCTTTCTCACTCGGCTGCCTTGCTTCAAACCCCAAGGATTCGCAGCCGTCCATTAGGTGCTGGTGGCGATTGCTTTTCAGCACATCTAAGAGGAATATGAGGAAAAAACAGGAGACTAAGAACCCATACACTCAGTAGGAAATTTCATGCATGATAGAAACAAAAATATCAAGAAAAGGGATGAGAATAGAAAAAAAATGATGCATGAAAGAAGGAGCGCAACTGCCAGTAATCAGCGCAGCTGAAACGAGAAAATCTGGGATAGTGGTCAATAGGAAGAGAGAAATAAATGAAAGAAGATGTAAACTTGACGTAAGATGCAAATAAAATAAATAACAGTCGAGCACATTCGCGAAGACGGAGGAAAGGATGAATAGTGAAGGGTGGGGAGAGGGGAGTCGGAAGGAAAATAATGATGTCACCCCGTTACGTCCCGACAAAGAGTGGATGCGAACAACATTTCTGAGATGAGAATTCTCACGTGTCTTTTCACATTTTTCGAGTACAGAATGAGCAAGAAATGCCTTCATGATGAGAGGTCTGTGAATCATGCTATTCCCTGGACACCACGTTCTCTGCTTTGGGTTGTTTTTTGCTGCCAGGCAAGGGAGTCTTGATGGCCATAAACGGAAGAATAAGTCAGGCCACTTCAGGATGTTTGCTTCTAAGCGTTGGGTATTAAGCCGTATAGGATCGGGAGTTGAGCAAAGCAGATAAGAAATGTTCGACCACCATCTGCGGAAGATTACAGCAACTTGTTAATAAGATTGTGGATGGTTTTAGTCGAAACTAACAAAAGTGGACTTTGCAAAAATGATGCAAAACATACCACTCATTTGACTACAACCTCTGTTAGCCGTAAACTGTGTTTTCTAGAAATCCTGGCACTAGTTGGCCACTAATATAGATAGCTTACCAAAAATAATAATCAATTTATTGGACACAAAGTGATGACAACAAAATTTTAAACAATTCCTGGGAGGCGCTTCCACCGAACGCCCATCTTGCTGCACCGTGCCTTGTTCAGGGGCGACCCTGGGCGTCTATGTCGTCCCATTCTATCCTTACTGGGTAAGTCATCCAAGACATTGACGGAAAATTGTCTATTTGTGAGCAGCGCTGTTGTTAGTGACAGGTGTCAAATGTAATCATTTGTATAAATCATTAGAGTTATTCTGAGATAATAAATAATGCCCAACCAACACATAATTGACCTGAAAAAATAATCAACAATTATCCTTGCAAAATTATAATTGCATTATATTTGATATATTTTAACATTGAAGCATTGCAGTTAGATATGAGTGAACATGGTAATATGTAATGCACTTTTTTGTATTTAATTACTAAGTATTCGACCTTATAGACTTTGAAATGTTAATCCTCCAAGACTGGCAATGTAGGTGTATGAAACATGTTTTGATTACAAGGTACTTATAAAAACAAAAGACGACTCACAGCTATCGCTCACGATCCCCAACTACCGCAACGACCCCCAACTACCGCCACGACCCCCAACTACCGCCACGACCCCCAACTACCGCCACGAGCCCCAACTACCGCCACGAGCCCCAACTACCGCCACGACAGCTTCCATCAAACTGCTAATAATTTGTCCCGCATTTCACTGGCCGCCTGTAGAGTTTTTGTTCTCTTTATTATTTCATTTAGTGGCTCTCAAATAAACAGTGCTATTTGCTATAATTCGATCGCAGCTGACCGCACAAGTTCAAAACTGCGACCTCCCAACATGCGACACATCTCCAATGTCCGACCCCCAAAAGTGCCCCCCTTTCTAAAATGATACCTCCCACAATGCGATAAGTGCAGGTGACACTACAGGATCTGGAAGCAGTGACAGAGCGCCGTGTCACGGATATCCTTGTAGCAAATCGGACAGTAATAAAAAATGTATCCAGACACAATATTTCGTTAAGTTTAATTTTGATAAGACAATGTCTGGTCGAATCACGGTTTCTAGGTTTACTAGTTCGACCGTAATCGATTGAATGCAATAAGTATTCCAAAACAATTGCGGCATTGGTAAAGAATTTATTGTTTGATTGGAGAATGTGGGCGGTTATGCGACCGCCACGGGGCAATTGGAAGAGGCCTGTCGAATATCAACGTTTATGAACACGAACAATGATACCGATACGGATTGAATTTCACCTTTATGGAATAGCTCATCAACAACCTTATGCAACCAAAGCATTTTTGTTGCCTCCATGATTTAAATTCAAATGGTATCAATAATTCTTTGGACAAGCGTGCGCTGTATTCAAGACGACGAAATTTAGATGTTTAGCCAATTGTCGCCAAACCAGGCCTTGAATATTTAAAAACGTTGGGTTAGAGGAGAAATTAAACGCTCACAGCATGAACGGAGTAGGGTAACATTTATTTGTTGTGATTGGAGCACGACAGACGTGTTTGTTGCTTGTTTTAGCGCTAGTTCAGTAAAAGGATAGAACATAGTTATGGGTCGCAAATATACCCCTTTACCTAATAACATGGAATATTGTATAATCGTATGGTCCTCTTAGATCTAAGATGGTCGCCTTGATCAACCAGTCTCCGTCAGTACTCTGTGATGGGAAGGATAACGTGGTGTATTATTATTATGTATATTTAAAAGTCTTTCCAGGTAACGATAATTAATGCCTTCTGTGCTGACTATGAACAACCGGTCGTCGATATGTAGTCTTTTGTGCCACATGAGTTGGTGCCTTTGTAACGTACGCCGACAATTAGCTAACTTATCCATCACTCGGTGTTGGTAACCACAACCTGCCACACCTGAAACATCACTTTGGTTCGACCCTGAATCATGTCCCAAGAGTGTAAATAAAATGATGAAAACCCAAAAGTGATCAATTCGGCCTTAGATATTCTTCGAGACGGAATTCAACAATCCTGAGATGAAATTTCCGCAAAGCCGGATTATAACTTAGAGACATCACACCAGCCAGTGATATCTGGCTGCGTGTTCGTGTGGGCAGCGCTTCCAGGCAGGGCTTCTATTATTCAAGACGCTTCAGAGTTGGCCGCGTGTATGGTGACAATGTGTCTGTTGAGAACCCCGCTCTGAGCTGCTCTGTACGGACAGTGCGGGCAGAGGAAGGGCCGCTCGCCTGTGTGGGTGCGCATGTGAATAGTCACTTCGCAGGGCCACATGAACTGTTTATTGCAGAAAGGACAGCTGCGACCTTTGCCACGGACGCTTTCCGCAAGTGGAGACAGAGTCTGGACTGGCCTGGAGTCTAATCCTGCGAGTGCCGCTGTGCTCCTCAGAAGCCCAAGGGGGCCGGCCTCGGAGATATTCTGTAGGTGCGAAAAATATGGATTTAAAAACAATGCCTCAGACAAAGACACGTCAGTAACACAACCACAGAGACTACTTTCTTTCTAGGTACTCGTCATTTGTTATTCGCGCTGGTCGTAAAAGATTTTTTTCTCCCAACTATCTACAAAACGCTGAAGAAAATTTTCTAGGCCTCGTTTGAAGGTGATTTAGTCGTCAATTAAACCTGTGTTTGGTCGGTTAATAATTGAGTTCTGCCATAATATCGGTACTTCTTAAAGACTTCGTCAATGCTCGAAAAAATAGATACACTTCCCAACGGTCCCAGACTTGACAAACCTGCGAAGCGTCTCGGTCGGGGTGACTTTACAAAGGAATTTTTTAACCTTGCAAAGACACTCGCCAGCAAGGGTCTTCAGGTGCCCGTAAAGCTTTGATGTAAACATGAAGCTTTTGCCTCACTACAAACATTTGCATTCAGGAAGCGCCATCGCGGTCCCGGTTCATTATGATAATTTCCGCTGTATGGACTCAGTCTGCGACGAAAACCTGAACGCGTTTCATCGAGAGATTAGTCATCTCGTTCGAGTGAGGGAGTTTTGTTTACTGGAGAGCAAGGAAGCGGCATCAGCTGGTAGTATCGAGTGCGTCTTTATGACGTGCTGATTCAGTCTCGTCCCCGAACCGCCTGTTAGTCAGTGTGAACAAAGGTACCGACTGTCACGGCCTCGCCCGTGTGCGTTCTCACGTGGTGATTCTAATCGGTTGCATTCATCAAGCGCTGCCAGGGAAGTCCTCAAACTACCGCCTGGCAATGACTGAACGTATCTGCACCAACGAATCGAATGCTCGAGTGTCGTGACATGTCACCCACTGCCGTTGCCGCTGAACCGAGTATTGTCTCTCTGAATGAACTACGAGGGTAAACGAAATTAATAAAACCTTAGTCGTGAAATTAATCATTTCAATACAGGTATATATAAGCGGAATAAAATATGAAAACAAAACAGTACACTAGAGCCCAGATTAGTGTCCTCAGCGCTCTAAATGTTAGCGTCGTGCTCGGATGCCCCGGGAGGGTCAGGAACTCCTGAGAAGCTGTTCTATGTGATCGCTGTTATACCCGTGGAGCAAAAAGGAGCTATCTCAATATCTCCTCCCTGCTGTAGAGCTTTCAAGTTCTGGGCAGATTTGCAAATTAAACAGTTGTTGTTTTCGAATGAGAAGGCATTGGTGGGAGATTCGGAGAAGTTGTTCTGTCAAGTGTCGGTGTTTGATAGCAGTGGGTTAATGCGGTTAAAAGTAGAGTGACGAGAGATACCAGCGGAGTCAGTTTCCGTTTAAATGGAAAGTTGTTGGAATAAGTAGAATGCTTCAAGCAGTAGTAGAAGTAGTAGTAGTAGTATTTTGTTTTCCACCGGAGTCCCAACGCGAAGTTAATGCAGACTCTCCCGTAGGGCAATTGAAGAGTAGCAGAGTAGGTGCAGCGTAGATTCAGAGTAGGTTTACCGTAGTTTCAGAGTAGGTTTACTGTAGTTTAAGAGTAAGTTTATCGTAGTTACAGAGTAGGCTTACCGTAGTTACAGAGTAGGCTTACCGTAGTTACAGAGTAGGTTTACCGTAGTTACAGAGTAGGTTTACCGAAGTTACAGAGTAGGTTTACCGTAGTTACAGAGTAGGTTTACCGTAGATACAGAGTAGATTTACCGTAGATACAACGCAGACACAGAGTAGGTTCAACGTAGATACCGAATAGGTAGTAGTAGATACCGAATAGGTTTAACGTAGATAATAAGTAGGTTTGACGTAGAATCAGAGTAGGTTTAACCGTAGATTAAGAGTAGGTTTAACGTAGATTCAGAATAGGTTTAGCGTAGATTCAGAGTAGGTTTAACGCAGATTCAGAGTGGGTTTAACGTAGATTCAGAGTAGGTTTAACGTAGGTTGAACGTAGATTCAGAGTAGGTTTAACGTAGGTACAGAGTAGTGTTTAACGTATATTTGGGAGGAGTGAGCAAAGGTTCCAGGATTCAGAGGGGCCTCAAGTCGGTTCTACAGTTTCTCAAGAGGGTCCCGAAAGGTCTCAAGGGTAGTAGCAGAAGTAGTAGTTTGATTTTGTTTTCCACCGGAGTCCCAACGCGAAGTTGATGCAGACTCCCCCGTAGGGCAATTGAAGAGTGGCAGAGTAGGTGCAGCGTAGATTACGAGTAGGTTCAACGTAGATTCAGAGTAGGTTCAACGTAGATTCAGAGTAGGTTCAACGTAGATTCAGAGTAGGTTCAACGTAGATTCAGAGTAGTAGTAGTAGTAGTTTGATTTTGTTTTCCACCGGAGTCCCAACCGCGAAATTAATGCAGACTCCCCCGTATGGCAATTGAAGAGTGGCAGAGTACGTGCAGCGTAGATTACGAGTAGGTTTAACGTAGATTCAGAGTAGGTTCAACGTAGATACCGAATAGGTAGTAGTAGATAACAAATAGGTTTAACGAAGATACAGAGTAGATTTGAAGTAGATTCAGAGTAGATTTAACGTAGATTCAGAGAAGGTTTAATGTCTATTCTGAGTAGGATTAACGTAGATTCAGAGTAGGATTAACGTAGATTCAGAGTAGGTTTAACGTAGATTCAGAGTAGGTTTAACGTAGATTCAGAGTAGGTTTAACGTAGGTTCAGGGTAGGTTTAACGTAGATTCAGAGTAGGTTTAACGTAGATTCAGAGTAGGGTTAACGTAGATTCAGAGTAGATTTAAAGTAGATTCCGAGTAGGTTCAACGTAGATTCCGAGTAGGTTTAACGTAGGTATTGAGTAGGTTTAACGTAGATTTGAGAGGAGGGAACAAAGGTTCCAGGATTCAGAGGGGCCTCAAGTGGGTCCTACAGTTTCTCAAGAGGGTCTCGAAGGGTCTCAAGGGTGTCCAAAAAAGCCCCAGAAGGGTCCAAGTGGGTCCTTCCAAATCCTCCTGGTCCTCCAACTCCCCCGGGCTCCCGAAACCCCGAGTCTCACGGGCCCAATGAGCACCCCCCCCCTCCCCGGGCCACCCCGTCTCAACCAACTTCGATATATATAATAACAAATGCAAAATTTATCACTATGAAAAAAGGGCAGAGAAAAATAACAGAGCCCACGAAATAAGAAACAATAAAACAAAGTGTTATTGATCTATAAAATGAATAAAATGAATAATCATCCATCCACCCCAATGTCTCAAGGGTGTTCCAAAGGGCCCCAGAAGGGTCCAAGTGGGTCCCCCCAAATCCTCCTGGTCTTCCCACGAGTCCCCCCCTTCCCTGGGTCACCCACGAGTCCCCCCCCTTCCCTGGGTCACCTTGTCTCAACCAACCTCGATACACACAATAATACCAAATACAAAATTGATCACTATGAAAAAAGGACAGAGAAAAATAAAAGAGCCCACGAAATAAGAAATATTAAAATACTTAAATAAAGTGGTAATGATCTATAAAATTAATAATCATTCATCCACCCCAACACTTTCATGTGTCTAAGAGACGATGTGTGAAAATAGAGACGAGATGTTGAGTGAAGGAAGGGCGTCATGTGCGTGAAGGCGTCATTTGCGTCAGTGAAGGAAAGGCGTCAGGTTTAATGAGGTGCAAATGAGTACGAGGGAGGTAATAGAGCTGTAGGACAGAGTTGATTAGCGTGTCCTGAGGGTGATTGTGTGGAGGTAACGAGATAGCTTTCAATGGTCAGGAGTGGATGGAGAATGATCGTGAATGGATGTGTTTAGACCCGGTCCTGATACGCTTTTCTGCCCATGGATGAACGTGGGTAGGGGATGGGTCTGCAATTGTAACACAGTAGGGATAAACCAGTGAAAGCTGTCTGGCCCGGCTGCAGAGGCATACTGCTCAAGGAATTTTGAGCAGCGCCGAAGAGCTCGACATGCAAAACGGCAGGGCTGCCAACTTCCTTGAATTAGTGATTGACGCAGGAACCGTCTTGATGTGCTGGGTGCTGGATCACGTGTTCTTTGCGAACAACGCGATAAGGACAACGGCTTCTCGACGGAATATTGCTTGAAGTGGCGTGTAATATTAGTGAGCCTGTTCTTACTTGGGATTTTATAAAGCAGAAAGGGCAGTGGTCCACTTCTTTGCACAGTGATGATAAACAAACTCACAGTCATTGGGTTGTAACAGCAACACGCGACGTTTGACCGTGCAATAGCGATAAGATAAAAATATTTAATCACGACACTTTCCTAAAATTAGTACCAAAAACTAAAAGAAAATTTTAATACTCCCACCAATGGCTTACAAAACATTTGTATTTCCCTAGATGGTGAATCGTTTTGAAAAAATGGTCGACTTGAGAAAGCCTGTTGTTTGAGGTAAGGCTGGATGGAGAAAATTCCTGGACATCTTATAATCCTTTCATCTTCAAGACTATGGTTCTCAAGAAGTTTTAGACCACGCAAATTCCAATGGAATGGGGGGGGGGAGATTAGAACCAGAGCGTCGAAAAAGGCAACAAAGAGAGGGGAACCACCATACTTGTAGAATGGTTGCATGATGGCGAGACGTGGGGCGATGGGACGCTAGATCCTTCATGAAACATTTCCCGGGGTTCTTGTACGTGTGAAATACAATAAATTGCGCCATGATGAGCTGGCAGAAGGGTTGGGATTCGTCAGATTTGAAGCACCTTCTGAAAAATGGACCTAGGTTTGGTAACTAATTTACTTTTTCTTGAGGGATTTTTATTAACACTTTACATCTCATTGGCAACTAATGAAATAATCTCCTGTGGTATTCTTATTAACGTATTATATCTCATTGGTAACTATTTGAAATCTCCTGTGGGATTGATTTTACCGTTTTACATCTCATTGGCAACTTATTCCTTGATCTCTTGTGGAATCTATGTTACCGCATTACATCTCATTGGTAACTAATTTAATAATCCTTGAGGAATTTATGTTGCCCTATAACATGCAAAGATAGCTGTTAAATTAAACAAAAAATTACACTACGGTTGGTCACAGATAAATGCATGGTAAGATTCGCTTAAATTTAATGGATTTTTTTATTTGATTGTAGCCTCATTTCCACCATCAATTTATTAGTGTAGCTTGTGTTGCCACCGTCGAACCTGAATCGACTGATGAACTCAAAAAATACAAAAGCAAGAACCGGCATTGTAACCTATCTTCTTCTTTAATACAAGTACGTCTGTTTTTTTTTATCTAAACGACTGTGCAGGGAGGTTCGTAGTGCACTGCGTGTGATGGCGCCAGATGATCAAGATCCGATATTGGGAAAAGATGGGCTGGTGAGTGAAGTATGTAATTCCGGTTAGAAAGGATAGAAAAGAGCGGTTGCTAGAAGTGTACGGAGCAGCAAGGGTTTTTAGTAATGGCTTGTTAAAAGTGAAACATAAAAGTCACATAAGTACACATGGATGAGTGTTGTTGATGGACGAGTGTAGATGGAGCACATAAGAGAGTGTGGAGCGGCGGCATATGGCCGTTATTGTGTCGAGAGAGCAGGATAGAGGTGAATCTGGCCATTTCCTGGTGGAAGGAAGAGGAAGAAGGAACAATAGGCACTACTCGAAAGCGGGGCTAGGAAGAACGGTAGTGAGATGAGAGAATTGAATGAGGCAAGTTAAGCAGTACGAGTCGTTGAGACATCAAGGTCAAGGAAATGTTGAGAAGTCGAAACCTTTAGAGTGTCCATATTTAGTATTCGAGAAATCCACGGTGGGCTGGTGTAGATGGAATGGTTGAGAGTGGTAGAGCGAGGAGGATGGAGTAGCGCTGGGGGAGAATAGGACATGTTTCGATGAATGGATATTAGAATGAGGAAACATGGATAATATAGGGAAGAGAAGAATGGGACAAAGTTTTTGTGAGATGAACAAATAGATCTTCAGTCGCGAGATGGGGTTGCAGCCATGCGATAATTGTAAGGAATTATTTTTTTCCCAAGAGTTTGAGCCAGGAAAAGGTGAGACAGAGAGATGAAATAACACAATATCAAATGGTTAGTTGTTGATGAAGGATGGTACTATACGGAAGAGTAAGGCGACAATTTAAATAAACAAATAGCCTTGAAGGTTTGAGAAATAAATAAAATAAATGCAGGAAGGTTTAGGACGAGAGAAAACGTGAATGGAGGAATAATGCAGAGGTGCGTGAGGTCGTAACTATGATGAAGGTTAAGTGACAAGTGTTGGTAGTGGTGTGGTATTGTCAAGAGAAAGATTGCGCAAATGTGGCGTAAAGATTTGTCAGGTTTCTGAATTTACGTTGAATGACAATCTAGAGTAAGTGCTTCTTTAAAAATCGTTGCGTTAATAGTTCCGGTGTTCAGTAGAAAACTGAACAACTACGAATGTTGCAATTCGGTATGCATAGTTCTGTTCTGTGGAAGGCAAGTCGTATGGGGATGTTTGCAATTGTCAGGTGACTCCATCGCAAGAAGTACCGTGCGAAGGGGAATGGTATGTATTTGGCGTGTGCTAGAGTTGACAGAAATGTGATGTAAAGCGAGCTAAGGTTGTTTGGAGGGGGAGGATGATGAGCGCAGTACAGATTCTCCATGTTAGCTACGGATTCAGCGTTTGGGAAGGTAATGCGGCGATTGAAAGGTTTCCGGTGAACGTGTTTTGAGAAAGGGCTGCCTCAGTTTGCACTCGTTGTTTAATGCTTATGTAGGGAGGAAGGTGGTTTGATTTGATTGGAGACTCGTTTCCACCAGAGCCTCAACGTGAGCCATAATAGGCTCCCCCGTAGGGCGCGATCGTAGTTGATTCAGGTAAGTTCGCACGGCCTCGCGTGCGAAAATGTTGGTCATGTCAAGATGAAGTCAGTAAATATTTCAATCGTGGCATATTCGCGTACTAGCGCGTAAGAGAGAGTAAAGAGTTAATGCGTATCTTCGTCAAATGTGTTGTTATTTCTGTGCGTAATGGGGTGAGAGGAAGGTGGATGCTAGCTTGATGAACGAAGGTTCGCAGGTTATCAAAGTGAACTGCTTTAGATGGCTATGGAATCGATTCTTGTTTGTCTGTGATACTCTGCACTGGTGTAAATGTTTAGGGAAAACTGTTGTAAGGAGTTCACTCTACTAAGATACCAGGCGGGTCAGAAACATTCACCTGTTATTCAAACCTAAATTGAAACATGTCTATTCGTCAAAACAGTTTTGTATGCTTGTTTATAACGCTTCCTAACATTACCTTGTTTCATTTTAGATCAGTGAAAACCTACTGTTTATGGTAGCAAGTATGACGGGTCAAACACAACGTGATCAGAAGCCGACTCACAAGGGAACCAATCGATGGATGGATTGTGGGAAAAATGCATTTAGTGGCAGCGATTTGTGTGTGGAAATGCGCGCAAGAGATTAGATTAAGGGGTCCATCTCCACCGTAGATTAAGGGGTCCATCTCCACCGTAGATTAAGGGGTCCATCTCCACCGTAGATTAAGGGGTCAATCTCCACCGTAGATTAAGGGGCCCATCTTCACTGTAGATTAAGGGGTCCATCTCCACCGTAGATTAAGGGGTCCATCTCCACTGTTGATTAAGGGCCAATCTCCACCGTAGATTAAGAGGTTCATCTCCACCGTAGATTAAGAGGTTCATCTCCACCGTAGATTAAGGGTTCATCTCCACCGTACATTAAGGGGTCCATCTCCACCGTACATTAAGGGGTCCATCTCCACCGTAGATTAAGGGGACCATCTCCACTGTAGATTAAGGGGTCCTTCTCCACCGTAGATTAAGGGGTCCATCTCCACCGTTGATTAAGGGGTCAATCTCCCCGAAGATTAAGGGGTCCATCTCCACCGAAGGCCTTAAGTGATAATAAATAGTGAAGAATAATAGCAAGTGGATGCGTTTCACCCCATCAAGAACTAAACCCGCATAGCTGGCCAGTTTCAGATGGGCTGAGTGCGGGTGTGTTCCAACATGGCAGGCGCAAACAAGCATGTTAGAGGAAGGTGTAAACGATGCTGTCGAGCTACGTTGCTGAGTAAACTTCTAAGCTGAATCATGACTTGGAGTGGAAGTAAGGGTTATACCCGACCACAAGCATCAAGAGTGTTGGGTGATCGTGTGGGTGTACGAGTAGAGTGTAGCGAATCTACTCGCCAGCATATTCTTGGATTATCTTCTTGATATGCGAGAGGTGTGCTACTTGCTCAACTCTGCACGACCTTGAATCTAATGCGTTTAGGTTAAAGAAGAACTCATGTTTTACGTGGAATTTATTGCTGACGTCAATTACTTGGATTAGGAAGCAGACCACATGCCTCGTCTGCTACGTCGATACGCTCAGCAAGATGTGGTCTCTCTATTTCTTCGTCACTGTTGTCAGAGTTGACCGCATTTCATACGTCGGTGACATCATACCTCAGCTCGGCGTGCACCCTACTGACGTGCCTGTTCAGAGTGCCAGCCTGCGATGCTCGGTAGGGGCACTTAGGGCATTGGAAGGGCTTGATGCCCGTGTGAGTGAGCAAGTGCCGCTCCAAGCGGTACTTTCGACTTGAGCCCTCGAAGACCTTCGAGCATTGAACGCAAGCCACTTGCAATAGAGGGGACGAGGGGCCTCGGGATGAGGGCGGTGGTAGAGTCGACTGGTGCAGAGAGAAGCCAGCATAAGGCAGCGGTAGTGGGTGGGGAGGAAGGGCCTGCAACACAACAGAGAACTCCTGAGCAGCTGCTCTCGTATGGATCACACATGAATGGGAATGACTAGGGGGTAAGCGCCCCTCCTTCACACTTCCCTGGATGGCAAAAAGAATAACAACTTCTTTACTTAGGGTCTTTGTTATTGATCTTTTATACATCGTAATATTCATTCGTATACACAATTAAATTGTTATTCTTAAAAAATAGCGTACAATATTGCCATTTTAAAATCTGTAAGTGCATCATTGACTGGCGCTGGTGCGCGAAATCAAGGATGAAATCACTCGATCCTCCACAGAATTGGTGATCTTCGTGCTTCTGAGCTCGAAGAGATATACATTGGAAGAGAGTTTGAAACTGCGGCATTTCGCTGTTTTTCTCCTCTACAGTTTAGGACGCACCCGTCCAGCCAACTCTATAGAGCATGCTGCTCTTGTCGACGTTGAAGTTTCTGTTCCTGCTGTTATCGGTTATGAGACGCTTGTGTCGCAGGTCGACATAACCCTAGTGATTGAAAGTTTTCTCATTGTTATCACACGCAACTGCGCGGTGGTGACGGGCAGTGGTGGACGTCATCAGTTGCTGGTCTCTAATGCAACTGCGCGGTGGTGGACGACATCAGTTGCTGGTCTCTAATGCAACTGCGCGGTGGTGGACGTCATCAGTTGCTGGTCTCCAATGCAACTGCGCGGTGGTGACGGGGAGTGGTGGACGTCATCAGTTGCTGGTCTCTAATGCAACTGCGCGGTGGTGACGGGCGGTGGTGGACGTCATCAGTTGCTGGTCTCTAATGCAACTGCGCGGTGGTGGACGTCATCAGTTGCTGGCTCTAATGCAACTGCGCGGTGGTGACGGGCAGTGGTGGACGTCATCAGTTGCTGGCTCTAATGCAACTGCGCGGTGGTGACGGGGAGTGGTGGACGTCATCAGTTGCTGGTCTCTAATGCAACTGCGCGGTGGTGGACGTCATCAGTTGCTGGTCTCTAATGCAACTGCGCGGTGGTGGACGTCATCAGTTGCTGGTCTCTAATGCAACTGCGCGGTGGTGGACGTC